>WSFP011583022.1:0-10437 GCA_009831015.1 Picea engelmannii | reverse complement strand
ATCACTACATATCAATGATGGACCATTGGGCTATGGAGTCATAAAAAATCTGCTCATTGAAGGCATTTAAGCTCCCTATCAGACACAAGATTTGTATAATGATGAAGAGAAGAATAAGAGAATAACATAAAGACGAATATTTGATAAGAAGAGATCCTCTCTGCGAAGAGAATTTAGATGTGTCTGAACAGTAAACAATGATAAATATGCAAGCTTACAACAGATCCTCTACCGCATCAGGAATCTATCAATCAAAGAAAAATTTTAATCCTTAAAATCTGCAATACGTTCAAACAAGATGAAGAATATAATAGAGAACATAGAAGACAAATATGATGAAACAACTGATATGAATCTTCAATAACAATACAATTTACAGCTACATTCCCCTCCAGATTACAAACTGAAATATATAGTCATGAACATTTCTTAAAACTTCCTTCGGTCTTGGGCCTAACCCCCCCTCTTCTTCTACATATCATTCATCTGATGTATTTATAGTCAAAATAGTAGACATGTCTTGTTTCTTGGGTGCCTCTTCTCCAGTGTCATATGTCTTCTCTTGTCTGTCTTGTTCCTTCTGTCAGAAGGAAACTCTAGTCAATATGGGCCTGCAGGAAAAACTGCCCTCTGTGGTACTTCGGGCTGATAGTTTTTTGTATCCTCGGTGAGACCCTCCATGCTTCCATTTAAGGGGGTAGTTGATTTTTAAACCACCGGTCCTTCTTTCATTGATTTATTTCTCCTTGGGATCAGGACGAGGCCTATGCCTATTTTTTTGCCACACGTTGCTCTCAGATTGGGACCTATATAAGCACGTGATTGTGGAAGTTGCCAAGGGAAGTTTGGATCCTCTTTAGCTATATTGTAATTTCTATTGTGAGATCGCTCTGATATTTTATCATTCGAGCACTTTATGTCCCCACAATGAAGTGTGTTCGTTGATCTTGTCACAATCTGCGATCTGGGAATGCCCTACTTTTGTTTCCACACGTTGTTCTCGGATGGACCCTATTTCATATGCATAAAACCAGGTCTGTGAAATCCTTTGTGTGACTTTGGGCCGAAAATCACGGGGTAGACCACTTCTTTAGCTTCGATCTAGCTGGATTTGACTATCTGAGCGCGAGATCTATGGAGTCAGAGTTCTGAGATCTGTTCTTTAGCAATTGTATCCTCTCTAATGGAGGAATTGGGATTTCTAAGTTTACTTGAGAGCCAAAACAAAATTTGAATTTTATCTTCTCATGTGATCGGGGGTTGAAAACCAGGCACTCCGGGTCTTCGGGCTTCAGGCGTTTAGACGTTGAAGGTCTCAATTTCTCTATATTGCCGAATAACCAAATAATAGAATTATTTCAAAGATCTATGGTCCTCGTTGATTTGAGATTGACAGTTCACAATTACTTCGGGACTTCGAGTGATATTCCGTTACTACCTGCTACAAAGATCAATGGTTCTTGTTGATTTGAGATCAATGGTCCACAATTACTTCGTGAGTTTAGGCTCCGGGCCTTTTCAATGCATATTTCTTACAATCCTATGGAGTGTCGTATCTCCAAAGTGAGAGATCTGCCTCCACGTGGCCTCTTGATTTGGATGGCGGAGATTTACTTTGGAACTTTGGGTAATTCTTGCTCTAGTGCTTCACTCTGCAAACCTTCTGGAGTGTTAAGTCTCTGAAATGAGAGATATGGTGCCGTGTGTCCTCGTTGATGGACGGTCTAGATGAACTATGGGCCTTGGGCCTTCGGGGTCCCTTTACTCACTCAAATTCTGCTTGATTCCTCTCGGAGTATGAGATTGTCTGACACATGTCCCTTGCTTGAATATCAATGGCCACGAGTGATTGCACAGACTCAACTCACTCACTCTTTAATTTCCTTCTCGATCTCCGCAATGCAAAGATGCTCGGTCATAGAAGGATCGATATGCACCGTTGATCTGTTGATCTAGAAAGATCAACTATCTTGAGTGATTGTGGGCTCACAACTTGCAGAAACTTTAATTTTCTTCCTCGCAAAGCCTCCCCACCTTTGATCTCTCTCTAATGAGATATGACAGTCATGACTTTAACTTTTCTTGATCTGATGGTTGATCTTGCTCTCGCTCAGATCTTATGGCTGAAAATTGAACCTGTTTGTTTGCTTTTATTTCAAGCCCAAAATGGACTACTTTGAATGCTGCATTCTTCTCATAGTTTTTTCCCCGTGCATACAACATACTTGATCGGCCTATCTTTATCAACCAGAAGATGAAAAACTTATAGGAAGGAAAGCATAAAAGAGGGAGACTCGATAGAGGTGTAGACCTAGGTCTTAACAATAACTACATATGACCCATGAAAACTTTAGGTGCTAACATTTGGCTCCACAGGGGATGGCATACTTCCTGTGAGCTTCCAAGAACAAGCAACTCCAATGTTATCCTAGGGCTATGGGGTCACTTATTCAAATACTAAAAGCAAACTGAAAACTGAAAATATTGCACATGTGCTTATTTATATACAAGACCCTACTGTAACTGACCTTTACAATGCTCAGGTGAAGACAAACTTCCACCATAGCCACCCAAACTATTTGGTAACACAATTCTTCTTTTCACTGCAAATGATCCATAAAAGGTAAGGGAAGTATGACATCAGAATGAAAACATGTTTTGGAACACTGCAAATGCCTCCAAATGATGATAAGATGATTAATTTTGTAGGCTCCAATGCTTTGGGAAAGTTCAACTCCATATATAACCCCACATGGTCATAAAATTTATAATAAGGCATGCTAAACTGGTAAAACGTTACCTCATTTATTTCACCACTGCTCACTTGTTGTTTGATGCTCTCAATATGTACAGGTGGATAAAGGATTGATGCAGGTTTGCTAATCCCAAGTGATATATGCTCATTTATAAGTGTTGGACATGAGATAAGCTGCACATTTAGCTCTTCCTTTTCTACTTCATGGCTCTCCCAAGGATCAGATTCATAATTATCATATACAAGAACCATGCTACAAGGTTCCAAATAAGCCATGAAAAAACTTTTCTCTTCATCATCTTCGCTGGGATATTTGTCAAAAAATGGTTGTTCTTGGTCAGTATTTGAAACAATTTCTTCATCATAAGCAGATCCTGTAAAGACATCTATTTCAAGAACAAAAATATCCTCTACATTTTCTTTATAAGAGCAACAAACAAACTTTGCCTTCAATTTTAAAAAGCTGGGAAAAAATTGAGAGGAATCTTCCCTAGCTTTTTTAACTAACTTATCATTTATCTTAGCTTCATAGTCAGGAGAAATATCTACTGATGTATACACTTTCTCTTCGACATCAGAATATTCAAAAGAGACATGTTGATCTTCATAAACATTTAAAACAACTAATACATCTGATATGATGCCAAATGTTTCTATGTTATTTCTATCATAATGAATATCATTCAACACCTGTTGATCTTTATGGCAAATGATTTCTTCCACAATAAATGCCTCATCACAAATATGGTTTTCGTGATTAGTAGAATCTTTATGAAGCAAATAAAACTCATCACAACAGTTTTCATAAAGATACTCAGTTGAAAAATACTCTTTACAAAACGAATTGAAATCTGCATGAAAACCTATCAAAGAGTTGATGCTTGCAATGGGAAGAGATTGACACCAATCATGAGAAATACTCTCTAATGAATACCTGAAAATATTAATCTGAACATCTTCATGCACGATATGAAGTTGATGAATAAAATCATGAAAATCTAGCAAATGTTCCACTGGTACCTCCCAGTCTTCTCGAAATTTAGGAAGGCTACTTTCCCATTCACCTCTACTAGGCTCTGGATGAGGGAAACCAACTATTTTTGAAAAATCACAGAAAGAATACCTCTCAGCTAAAACCTTATCCATTTCAAACCAGTGGAGTCGCCAATAGATTTTCGAACAATGGAGTCACCATCGTGAAATATGAGCAGTCAAAACAATGTATCCAGCTTCAGTTCACCATCTAAAATTGGATCCCTTCGTTGTCATTTTCCTAGGAAGATATCTTCACTTTCATCCTCGGCAATGACACCATTAATGTTATCACTCCAAGAGTCACCCCTAGACTGCAAATGGGAGTAATCTTGGTAACATTCAAATTGATTTAATTTTAGTTTGATATTAGGGATCAACAAGACTTTAAAGAAAGGAAAAGACAACATATATCATTGCAGATCAGTGATGGACCATTGGGCTATGGAGTCATAAACAATCTGCTCATTTAAGGCATTTAAGCTCCCTATCAGACAAAAGATTTGTATAATTATGAAGAGAAGAATAAGAGAATAACACAAAGATGAATATTCGCTAAGTAGAGATCCTCTCTGCGAAGAGAATTTATATGTGTCTGAACAGTAAACAATGATAAATAGGAAAGATTACAACAGATCCTCTACCACATAAAGAATATATCAATCAAAGGAAAATTTTAATCCTTAAAATCTGCAATACGTTCAAACAAGATGAAGAATAGAACAAAGAACATAGAAGAAAAATCTGATGAAACAAATCATATGAATCTTCAATAACAATACAATTTACAACTACATGCCCCTTCGGCTTACAAACTGAAATATACAGTCATAAACATTTCTCAAAACTTACTCTGGTCTTGGGCCTAACCCCCCCTCTTCTTCTACATATCATTCATCTGATGTATTTATAGTAAAAAAAGTAGACATGTCTTGCTACTTGGGTGCCTCTTCTCTAGTGTCATATGTCTTCTCTTGTTTGTCTTGTTCCTTCTGTTAGAAGGAAACTCTGGATAGTATGGGCCTGCAAGAAAAACTTCCCTCTGTGGTACTTCGGGCTGACAATTTTATGTATCCTCGACGAGGCCCTCTATGCTTTCATTTAAGGGGGTAGTCGATTGTTCAACCACCGGTCCTTCTTTCATTGACTAATTTCTCCTTGGGATTAGGATGAGGCCTAACGCCTAGTTTGTTACCACATGCTGCTCTCAGATTGGGCCCTATATAAGTACGTGATTTTAGAAGTTTCCAAGGGCGGTTTGGATCCACACTGCTCTGACCCCCTCAATCCATCGCCAACTTCCACGCACCTCTTTAGCTATACCATGGTTTTGATTGTGATACCGCTCTAAGATTTTAGCATTCGAGCACTTCCTGTCCCCGCAATGAAGTGTGGTCGTCGATCTTGTCACAATCCACGATCTGGGAGCGCCCTGATTTTGTTGCCACACACTACTCTCGGATGGACCTTGTTTCATGCGTATAAAACTAGGCCTGCAAAATCCTATGTGTGTAAAATGACTTCGTTAGCTTCGATATGCCTGGATCTGACTATCTGAGTGCGAGATCTACGGATTCATAATTCTGAGATATTTTCTTTAGCAACTGTAGCCTCTCTAATGGTTGAATTGGGATTTCTGAGTTTACTCGAGAGCCAAAAAAAATTTGAAGTTTAGCTTCTCATGTGACCGGGGGCTAAAAACTAGGCACTACGAGTCTTCGAGCTTCGGGCGTTTAGACATTGAAGGTCTCAATTTCTTTGAATGGCCGAATATCTGAATAACGACATTATTTCAAGGATCTACGGTCCTCGTTGATTTTAGATCGACAGTCCACAATTACTTCGGGACTTTGGGCCTTCGATTGATATTCCTTTCTTACCTGATGCAACTATCAACTGTTCTTGTTGATTTGAGATCAACAGTCCACAATTACTTCAGGAGTTCAGGCTTCGAGACTTTTCAATGCATAGTTCTTACAATCCTTCAGAGTGTCGTATCTCCAAAGTGAGAGATCTTCCTCCACGTGGCCTGTTGATTTGGATGGTCGAGATTTACTTTGAAACTTCATCTAATTCTTGCTTTAGTGCTTCGCTTCGCAAACCTTTCGGAGTGCTAAGTCTCTGAAGTGAGAGATATGGCACCACATGTCCTCGTTGATGGACATTCCATATGAACTCTAGACTTCGGGCCTTTGGGAGTCCTTTACTAACTCATATTTTGCTTGCTTCCTCCTGGAGTACGAGATCGCCTGATACGTGTCCCTTGCTTGAAGATCAACGACCACAAGTGATTGCGGAGACTCAAATTTCTCACTCTTTAATTTCCTTCCCAAACTCTGCAATGTGAAGATGCTCATTCATAGCAGGACCAATATGAACCATTGATCTGTTGATCTAGCAAGATCAATGATCCCGAGCGATTACAGAATCACAACTTGCAGAAACTTTATTTTGATTCTCGATCCCTGCAATACCTCCCGATGTCGATCTCTCTCCAATGAGATCTGACAGTCGTGACTTAATATTTTCTTGATCTGACGATTGATCTTTCTCTCGCTCGGATCTTACGGATGAAAATTGAACCCATTTGTTTGCTTGTAATTCAAGCCCAAAATGGACTTCTCTGAACGTTGCATTTTTCTCATAGTTTTTTCCATGTGCATACAACATACTTGACCAACCTGTCTTTATCAACTAGAAGAGGAAAAAATTATAGGAAGGAAAGAAGAAAAGAGAGAGACTTGGCAGAGGTGTAGACCTAGGTCTTAACAATAACTGCATATGACCCATGACAACTTTATTTGTTAACACCCCTCACCATCTCGTTCATAGCATCCATGGTCTCTCTTGGAAACCCCCCCCTTCAGCAGTTATGCAACACTTATCCATTTCTTATTAATAACATAAATTAAATTCATTGACCTTTTATACAAAGGTCCATCAAATCAAACATTCACACATATTGAGTTTTCCATACTCTCTTGGCCAATATAGTTATATTTACAAACTGGGGGAAACAGGGGTGTTACAATCCCCTCCCCCTTAAAGGAATATTGTCCTCGACGTTCTATCTGTCAATGTGCTCTGTATATATAGAAGTTAAAAAAAATGGATATGCATGTCTCATGGCATCCCCCATTTCCCACGTAGCCTCATCTGGGCCAAAGTGTTTCCACTACACCTTGACTTGTGCAATGGTTCGGTTCCTGAGTGAGGTTTCTTCTCTGTCTAATATGCATTGAGGTTCTAGCAGGAATTCTCCCTCCAACTCCACCTGAATCACAGACCAATCAATTATATGATTAGACTCATGTACTTATTTCTTTAATAACGAAACATGGAAAACATTATGTGCCTTCACAGTGGGAGGGAGTGCTAGCCTATAGGCTATAGGTCCCACTCTATCTAAGATTTCAAAGGGTCCACAATACCGGGGTGCCAGTTTGGCACAATATCCCATCCTCAAGGAAATCTTTCTGGGCCTAACTCTGATATATACATGGTCTCTTGTCTTGAACTCTCTGGGAGTTCTCTTTCTGTTGACGTAAATCTTTTATCTATCCTGAGAAATTTTCAGATTTTTCTATATCTGAATCACTTGTTGTTCCATTTATTTTATCATGTCGAGTCTGATTGTAATTATATCCACTGGATTACTCCATCTGATTGGAATCTTGCACTGTCTACCATAGAGGGCTTCAAAAGGGCTCATCTTCAATGACTCTTGATAATCACTTTTGTAGGCAAATTCTACCAATGGAAGGTAGTCTTCCCACTTCTTAGGCTGATGCATTACATGCATCCTTAACATGTCTTCTAATATTTGGTTTAATCTTTCTGTCTGTACATCTGTTTGAGGGTGATAGGCTGTGTTAAACAACAATTTAGTCTCAAAACCAGCCATTAAGGATTTCCAAAATCTTGAAGTAAATGTTGTGGCTCTGTCAGATATAATCTCCCTAGGCATGCCATGCAGTCTGAATATCTCCTTCATGAATATGTTGGCAATATATATTGTCTTTCAAGTTGATTTGACAGGAACAAATTGATCAGACTTGCTCAATTTTTACACCACTACCATGATGGCATCATTCTACTTGGTCGATTTTGGTAATCCGGTGATGAAATCCATGGAAATGGTTTCCCATTTCCATTCTGGAATTGGTATAGGTTGTAATAATCTTGTTGGGTGTCAGTGTTCTGCCTTAACTTGTTGGCAGTCTAGACACTTAGCTAGATAGTCAGCTATGTCATTTTTCAATCCAGGCCAATAGAATTGTTTCCTAGTGGTCGTGATCATTTTCCGATAACCTGGGTGACCAGTATATGGTCTCTTGTGTAGTTCATCGATTATGAACCTCTTCAAGTCGTCACAACTTGGAATATACAATATATTTGTGTAGGTCAACATGCTTTCATCAAGCATCTGATATCCTTCATACTTTAGCCATGTGGGCTCTTGCTTTAGGTATGACGTCCTGGTCTTGAAAAATGCATCTTTTTCTTGTGCAC
This sequence comes from Picea engelmannii, assembly GCA_009831015.1. Taxonomy (NCBI): domain Eukaryota; kingdom Viridiplantae; phylum Streptophyta; class Pinopsida; order Pinales; family Pinaceae; genus Picea; species Picea engelmannii. The sequence goes on along the minus strand of WSFP011583022.1, from coordinate 2,138 downwards.
TCTTGGCTCTCTCCCTGAAAACCGTTTCACAGGTGCTCACTACTGGCAGGTGAATCATTTTCATACTTTTGTTAAGGGCATCAACCACTCTATTTTCCTTTCCTTTGATGTGTTCGATTTTGAAATCAAACTCACTAAGGAGATCCATCCACCTAGCTTGCCTAACATTGAGTTTTGGTTGATCAAACAAGTGCCTCAACCCACAATGTTCTGTCATAAGTACAAATCTCTTACCCAGAAGGTAATGCCTCCACATTTTTAAATCATGCACTACGGTGGCCAACTCTAGATCATGGGTCACATAACTGATTTCATGCTCATTCAATTTTCTGGATTCGTAGCAAATTAGACACCCTTCTTGCATAAGGACTCCTCTGAGTACTTCCTTACAGGAATTTGTACACATGAGGAAGTCAATATCAAGGTCTGCAATATTCAACATGGGTGCAGGGTTAAAATGTATTTCATTTCCCGAAATCTTTCTTCACATTCTGATGTCCAAGTGAATTTAACCCCCTTTTTCTGAAGGGCAGTGATTGGACAACCGATCTTGGAAAATCCTTTTATGAACCTTTTATAGTATCCTTCTAAGCCCATAAAGGATCTAATATCATATACATCCTTTGGGTATGCCATTCCATGATAGATATGATATTGTCAGGGTCTACTGTCACTCCTTCTTCATAAATATCATGGCCTAAGTAATGGAATTGATTCTCGAAAAAGTCACACTTACTAAACTTAGCATAGAGTTGATGCTCTCTTAGTACTTGTAGTACTAACTTAAGATGTTCTTCATGCCCCTCTCTGTTCTTGGAGTAGATTAGGATATTATCAATGAAAACCAATACAAATATGTCTGGGAATTTTTTGAGTACATTATTCATCAAGCACATAAAAGTGGCAGAGGCATTGGTTAATCCAAATGGCACCACCACAAATTCATAGTGACCATATCTTGTCCTGAAAGATGTTTTGTGGATGTGTTCATCCTTGATTCAGACTTGATGGTATCCAAACCTTAAGTCGATCTTTGATAAAATAGAAGAACCCCCTAATTGGTCGAACAAGTCATCGATTCTTGGTAAGGGATACTTGTTCTTTATGGTTGTCTTATTGATTTGTTTATAGTCTATGCACAGTCGAAGTGTGCCACATTTATTTTTCACAAACAAGGTTGGTGCTCCCCATGGAGACATGTTGGGCTGGATGTATCCTTTGTTCATCATCTCCTTTAGTTGTAGCTTGAGCTCAATTAGATCTAGTGTACTCATCCTATAGGTCATTCTATACACTAGCACTGCTCCTGGTGCAAGTTCTATCGAGAAGTCAATGTATCTTCTCAGAGGTAGACCCAGTACCTCTTCTGAAAACACGTATTTATACTCTCTTAATATGGGGTGGTCCTATAGGTTTGTTTTTTCATCCTCAACAGATTCCAACACCTGTATTTCATATAGGGAACATCCCTTTCTGCAATACGTTTTCATTTGAAGGGTTGATATTCATCTCACTAAGACAGGCTTTTGAATCCCTTGGAGGGTTATTTTTCTCCCTTCTTCATTTACACATTCTAGAGTTTTATGGAAACAATCCAACTTAGTTTTATAAGTAGCTAACCAGTCCATACCAATCAACAAGTCATAAGACCCTAGGGGAAGTATGTTAAGGGTCTCTTGGGTGGGCAATCCATCCATAATGAATTGGCAAGCTGGTATGACCTCTGCTACTTTCCTTTTGGTTCAAGTGGCTAGTTGTAATAACCATGGATTAACATGTCTAACTGGTTGTAGTTTACACTTATCAACAGTCTGAGGGGACACATCATTCAAATTAGAACCAGGGTCAATTAAAATATAAATTAGACAGTTGGCGATCATACCTTCCATATCCACCACTGAGGCTTGGTGGTCGGCTTGTTTATTATCCAAGGCTGCATAAATATGTGGCATGCTCCTATCCATGTCATTAACTGTGGTAGCTTCTTGGATTTTGTAGACTCTCCTACTGTTTTTTTGTCTGTGTGGACAATCCCTCAACATATGTTCTTCTCCACACCCCCAACATTTCAAGGGTTTTCGTTTTGGGTTATCAGTCTTTCTTGAGGTTTCTCCAAAAGGTTTGTTTCCACTTTGGGA
>WSFP011583013.1:0-10438 GCA_009831015.1 Picea engelmannii | reverse complement strand
TACAACCTGAGCCTTGATGTTGTAGATCTCCTTTCGATGGCTCCTAGCTCTGACACACACACTTGCTCATGCATGAAGAAAATCAACCACTTTTGATGACCTTGCTGTTGTCTCTAGCTGCTGTAGCATCAGTCCTTCATACAGACTTTCAATAATTCTCCAATCAATCTCTTGCTAGCTTGCTTCTAACCTTTTCCATAAGCATTCCCCTCAATATATAGGAGAAGATAGATTAGTTACTTGGATAGGAATGATCCCAAGATATCTGGAATGCCAACACCTGAACATCCATTCAAAGCCAACTCATGTTTCTAGAATATTCCCTTCCAGAAGGTTCGAGATTTAATATTTTTCCTTCCTTTAGATGATGTTCGCACCCTGATAATTAGGTACAGTGCGAACCCCTCGCACCCTAGATTAATGCAGCCTGCGATAATTAGGCATTCTCGCAGGCAGATATATAGGTAGCCTGCGAACATCTCTTAAAAGCATGATTTCTGGAAGCAGACAAATGTAACTTTTCTCAGGAAAGTGTTCTTAGTGAAGAGCTTGATTTTCCATCATCATAACATCATCATGATGACCAAAATTGTGGATAGCAGAATGCCCCCCAAAGTCTGAGAGTGGAATCAGTGACAGTCGATAGACTTTGTAAGTTGTATGTGTGTGTCAAGAACCAAGAGCACATCTAATCAGAAACCTGCAAACATCCAAGCATCGACAAAATATCATGTATACCAATTCCTGAGGTAGGAATTCTGATACTCAGATCATAGACCGATGAAATCATAAACAAAGGTCATGGCCACCAATCATACATTGTGGATCCATGTAGTCATAATATAGCATAGCCACTTGAATACACTGTGGATCTATGCAACAAATTTTCAATCAAGATGACATAGCCACGAAATATACACAGTGGATCTATGTGTCGCAAATTATACATACTCCATCGCAACCTGGATCACTTAAGACACTATCCAGGGTCTTCAATCTCATTTCCCAAAGTACGAATCTAACCACGTGATTACATGTGTCGAAGTCGAACATGGTAGAAACCACTTGATTACCGGCCATTGATGTAACCATTAACAAGTGCGAGGGAAATCACCATTGATGTAAATGACTCCCAAGGTACTAAAGTACAATCCATCGACTGTGAATAAATGAGTTGATGTCAAACAATCGACAGAATCTTTCGATCAGGGGTCAATGATGTAAACCCACTGTCAAAAGCGAGGAAACTTTCCATTGAGGCATGCAAGCTCCAAGGTACTGAATGATTTCTAAGTCTTGATTCCGGATAATGTGTTGAGGTCGACGAAACAAAATGCGTCACAGGAGGGCCTTGATGTATCCCCCATCAATGACACGAAATGAGTAACAGAGTTTGAAAGTGAAACAGAGCATGTAGCAATTGGACTTTGGACACAGGGAAGGCCGACACGAAGAGAATTGGCAATTGCAGATGGCTGACTCAAATAGAGGTTTCAGACGAACTTCTCTTGAACATATGAACGACACGACCAATGATTTGGCAGCATTGACTCAAAGATGACACATGAAAAGACCTTGATATCAAATTGAATGAGAGACAAATGGATTACCCAAACTAGTTTCGAATGATGAATAGGGGGTGTCATGTTCAAGAGCGACACTTATTGCCAATTAATACAAAGATGAAACATATCCCTTTCCCAAATTTCCCCCTACCATTTCTGGCAAGTACCTCTTTATTTTTACGCAAGCTTGAAGAGGATCACATATGCTTGTTGATATAATCTCATCCTTCGGACGAGTCCCTCAGAGTACTTTTAACGAACCCTAGGAAGGAGTGGTTCGGTCCCATCACGGGTCTATCAATGTTTGTTTAACGAGTCCAGAGATAGTAAACTCGAAGGTTTTTCAAGATTATAGAGTTTGGAAAAACACTTAAAAGAGAACTCTCTCAGTTCCTTTTTCGTACAATAGTCCAACGAGACCGAAAAAGGGTTAAACTATCGCTCGAAGGACGCATACTTCAAATACTTTAACGAACACAAAAATAGCAAGATCACTCGACAATCTTTTCATGTTTAGAGAGTCTGAAAAGAGCTTAAAGGTAACTCTAGGGGGGTTCCTTTTTCCTGTAACCACAGCGAGCCCGAAAAAGTGATAAAACAACACTCGGTCACGTTCTTATGTTTTTTACAAGAACAAGAATGGACAAAAGGCGCTCGAGGTTTTATGTCAAAACCATAACAAACAATCAAAATCACACCACACCAGGTAAAAATTCTGTTTATAATCATCCATGTTTTGCACCTGCCAATCATTTCACTCATTTTCACATTAGTGATTAGGGTTAAATAATGAATAAACATAAAAAACCCACATTTGATATAGTAAAAAGTAATTAAAATGAGTCAATAACCAAATTTACCATACCATTTCACCCTTTTACCATTTTAGTCCAAGAACCCTCATTTTACCCTCTACCTTCGGTGTCGATTTCTGGGAGCTACGGGGACCATTTGAAGAGTCGTTAGCAACATTTTGGTAAGTTCTCCATTCCTTATCTTTTCATGGTTTAGAAATTCAATTTCATTGGTAAAAAGTTCAGTTTTAAGTCAATTTTTTGAACCCTATGCGCGTGGAGGAATTCTCGCAGGTGGCCCATATGGGACCTGTGAGAATGACTCCTTCTCGCAGGTGGACCATAGGCCGCCTGCGAGAATTTCTCACTGTGAAAAGTAGGCCACCTGCGAACAACGCAAAATTCAAAAACTTATGCAATGTTTAGCCAATAGAAAAAGTTTATCTCATTAATAAGATCATTGACCATGTTGATATGTTTCTTATGCAGGTTACTAGCCACAATCATGGTGTTAGAGTGGCGAGAACGAGAGAACGAGGAGGACAATGCCAATGCCGAAAACCATCCTCCTACCATAGCCGCACTAAGAGACTGTGGTCTCTTAAAGTATTTTCGTATCCCGAACATGAGAGCCCAAGTTTGATTATTGGAATAACTAGTCCGAATGTGGGATCCAGACCAACAAGTCTTCATCGTGGGAGCCCATACATTTACTATTGACATCGAGGACATCTATTTCTTGACTGGATTATCCAGGCATGGGTCCTATGTCAGTTTCACCGGCAGCAGAGCAGGGGGTCTAAAAATGAGTGAATATTGCAACCAGTACTGCGTACCTGAGGCCGAGAGAAAGAATGGGAAAGTGGCCATCTGGGGAGTAACTGATCTAACTCTTCACACTATTCTCTTTACCATTGCTCATATGGAAGGAAGTGCCACTCCACATATGTCTTTGCAGAGCTATTTCCAGTACGCCATCGAGTGTACTGAGCCCCGGGTATTCAACTGGGCTGATGCAGTTTTACGCAATATCAAGAAACAGTTGACTAAGTGCAGGCATGGAGATCTGAAGCAGTTTGGATATGGGTCTCTGTTAGTGTCCTTCTTTTTAGAGAGGGTCCCTATGCTTCGATTACAGGCTGAGTGGCACTTTCCAGGTCCTAGGGATCCGAGGATGTTACGGTGGTGTCGGCTCATGGCCCGACATGTGGCAGGTCCAATCGTCAGATATGACGATATTTTCTTCGAATGGTTACAAAACCAGATGATGATGGTGGACGACTACGCATATGCTGGGCTGGATTTTCGAGGAGATCCGGATTTAGCACTACCTGAGGACGCACAGTGGGGAGACCTCGGTAAGAAGTACACAAATTTTTTATTTTTAAATGTTTTTGAATTTTTATTATATTTAAATGTTTTTGTTTTATAGATTTACCCGAAGACTAACACCAAATACTTGTTGATAACATAGACGTTGGACCATATCGACCTGCTGGCAGTTCTCCTATCCAATGATGAGGAGAGGCATCAGTAGCAGTTCCACAGTACGCCGAGGATTATCTGACGGTGGAGCAGAATTTAGAGGGCTTGATGGCAGACGTTCTAGATACGACTCTGGAAGAGATTCCACGACGCGATCAACGTCACACTGTGGGAGTCTCTGCATCTATGGGTCGACTTCTCCGTAGAGTTGCTAGGACATTAGTGTGTTATCGTGAACGTCATCCGTGACGTCATTATGTAGAAGCCAGGAGCTTCAATTTTTGATATTTTGGTCTTCGGACAAACATTTTGTAAAAACAAACTCTTTTGATCATTATATATATACCGGATTCTACCGGTTTTTTTTTTACATTGTGTACAATTTAACGTGTTTGATTTATAAATGATTTAAATGCATGTCCAATACATAATTATCTAAAGCATCTGTTAATGTATTAAGACGTCTAGGAATATGTTGATATTCAATGTGATCAAAATACCGTTCCAAGAGGCGAATCCGCAAATATACCCTTAATAAAGTAGGACTTCGAATAGAATATACATTACTGAGCTGTAGTACTACAAGCTGCGAGTCAAGTCGCACAACCAAATGACGAATTCCAAGAGAGATAGCATCAACCAATAATTCAACAACGACGCTATACTCTGCGAAGTTGTTGGTTGCTCGGCCAAGACATATACCTCGTAAAGATATAAGTTCGTTTGTCGGGGCATAGATTGCCCATGCAACGGAAGATAAGTTCCGAGTACTACGGCTATCTCCATCAGCGAAGCCAATATAAGAAAGAGAATAATCCGACATCTGGTAATCAAACACAACGTCACGTAAGGGCAGAGACTAGATAACGTCAAAAACAAAACTAAAGTAACACACACACGCAGTATGATACATAAAATACAAGTACTCATGCACAAATAACTCATGCATAGTACTTCTTCAAGTACAACCCATTCCTGGGTTCACTCAAAGGTAGACCATCATAATCAACTAGCTCATACGCTCCTTTTTCCAAAACTTTGCTAACAATGTAGGGACCACGCCACATAGGGTCAAATTTCCCGGCTCCTAGGACACCTTTATCCTGTTCATATAGAAGAACAATATCACCTTCATAGAAAACACGAGGCTTGACATGCTTGTCATATTGTGCCTTAATGCGTTTCTTTTGGGCTTCTATTACTAAAGTGGCATCACGTCGGGTCTCGTCTAATCGCATCAAATACAACAGACGTTCCTCTTTAGCAGAAGTATTAGGTAAGAGCTCTACAGCTAGCTTCAAAGAAGGTATTTCACATTCTATTGGCAGAATGGCTTCCATGCCATAAACTAATCGAAAGGGTGTAAATCCCGTAGTGGATTTAACAAATGTTCGATATGCCCACAATGCCGAAAAAAATATCGTGTGCCAACTGGTTTTATGTATTCCTATCATCCGTCGAATCATAGTTATGAGAACCTTATTGATGGCTTCGACCTGGACATTGGCCTGTGGATAATAGGGTGTTGAGTTATCGTGACGAAGACCCAACTTCTCTGTAAGTTCAGACATCATATAATTCCTAAAATGACTACCATGATCGGTAACAATAGCCCGAGGAACACCAAAACGAGTAATGACATGGTTGAAAAGAAATAACATTGCAGTCTTCCCAGTATTATCGAATGTCGGCATCGCCTCGGCCCACTTTGTAAAATAATCAACAACTACAATAATATAACCATGCCCCCCGGCCAAGTGAGGGTGACATGTCATGAAATCAATGCCCCATTTTGCAAAAGGACCTACTGAGACTACAGGATGAAGGGGAGCAAGATGTGATCGAATCTTCTGATTATAGGTCTGGCAGGCATGACACTTCTGAACAACAGTAATGCAGTCATTGAACAAAGAAGGCCAAAAGTATCCTGAGCGTAAGATTTTCTAGGCAGTAGCATACCCAGACATATGACCACCACATGCTCCTGAATGACAGTCATTCAAAGATTTCTCAGCTTCTTCAAAAGTCAAACAACGTCGAAAGACAGAGTCAATGCCTCAATGGTAAAGAGTATTGTTGAGGATAATATAATGACGTGCTTGATAATGGACGCGACGTTGCTCAGCACTAGACAAAACAGGCTGGAAAGTTTGAGTTTGGAGATATATAATGATATCTCCGTACCAAATATCGTCAACACTGATAAGGAAAAGTGACTCGTCAGGTAACGAATCGACTGCTACATTTTCTGTGGCAGAGTGGGGAAAATCACAAATTAACTCAGCAAAAACCAAGGATTTCTTCGACGTGGCGCGATCGAATTCCAAGTCAAACTCCTGGAGAATGACAATCCACTTGGAGTACTTTCCCCCCAACAATTGAAGTGTAAATATATGTTGCATGGGGTTACAATGTGAAATCACTGTAGTTTTTCTGGAGAGAATATAATGACGAAAATGTTGAACTGCTTGAACAACAACCAAAGCCAGTTTCTCAACATGTTGGTACTTGATTTCCGTTGATGATAGACTTCTACTCAAGTAATAGATACCATGTTCATCATGGTTATCATCTTCTTGAATGAGGACCATGCCGATAGTATATTCGGAAGTAACCAGATAAAGAAAGTAATCTCGAATATAATCAAGATGGAAAAGAAGAGGAGCTTTTGTGAGGGACAACTTTAAAGATTCGAAAGCGTCATTGGAAACTTTATCCCAAACAAACTCTAAAACTTTCTTTAAAAGACATGTGAAACCACGGGTAATCTCGACGTAATTCGGGATGAAACGACGAAGAAAGTTTGCTTTCCCCTGCAAAATTTGTAACTGGCACAGTGAAGAAGGAGGAGGGAGAGTAAGAATCACCTCAACCTTAATAGGATCTACCCTGATCCCTTGACGTGAAACAATGAAACCGAGAAGACGACCAGAATCTACGCAAAAGACGCATTTATGAGGGTTTAGATGAATGCTATAGAACCGACACCGGACGAAAATTGCTCGGAGATGATTAGGGTGATCGACTCGACGTAAAGAATGAGCTGGAAAATCGTCCAAATAAGGTTGAACGATATGCTTTATATCGTGGAACGTATAAGACATAGCACGCTGAAACGTTGCACCTGCATTCTTAAGACCGAAGGGAGTTTTTCTGTAGGCGAAAGTACCCCAAGGACAAATAAAAGAAGTTTTATGTTGGTTTTCAGGAGCGATGTTAATTTGATTATAGCCGGAGAATCCATCCATGAGAGAAAATATTTCATTGCTGGCACAGTCATCGACAATCTGGTCGATGAAAGGGGTTGGAAAGTTGTCTTTCGGACAGGCTTTGTTAATATCTTGATAATCAACACAAACACGTACACTACCACCTTTCTTATCAATCGGTACAGGGTTGGAAACCCATTCTATCAGAGCCACAAGATAAATAAAACCGGCTTTAAGAAGTTTTTCAACTTCGAGTTTAATGGCTGCCGCTTTACGTGGATGAACAGGATGGAGGCACTGCCGTACTGGTTTAGCTCCAGGGTACATTTTTATCTCATGCACGACAATAGCAGGGTCGATACCTGGCATTTATTCGTAACTCCAGGCAAAAATATCACGAAATTCCTTGAACAAAGAAGTACAGGTGATAATTTCCTCTAGAGAACACGAAGCTCTAATGTGAACATTTTCAACTATCCCAGGTTTAACTGAAATATCAATGGGTATCGTGGGAGAAATATTACTGAGGTTCCCTTCTGCAAACACATCACATGAATATCCGGGAACGGTCGTTATGACAACAACGGTCAACGGAGTCGAAATCTGTTGGTAATTCTCGAGAGTGTGTTGTTCCAGAAACAATATGGAACGATGATGCCCATCATCCAAAGGTGTATCGTCCATGACAAACATAATCATCTCGTCAGTGGGAAAGATAACATGGAAAGGATCAAGAGACAACTCCTCCAGAGAGGGTATAGAAGGTGTTTCCGATTGAATCACGTGATAAGCAGACTCAATTGGACTTAACGACATAACATCGCCGAAATGAGGATGATCTCCGGGATCAAGGACTATCCAAGGGTCAAAAGACACTGGAATCTCATGACGCACGACGAAGATCATATTAATCGAAGCAACTGACGGGCGTAGAATATCGGGTGGTGGTGGTATGGGAAAAGTACCCATTAACGAAGTGTCTTTTAAAAGACCGACTCCAACATTCTCGTAACCCGGTGGGGTTTTAGCTATAAACGACACATTTCCAGTGCGAGTATCGGAATTAAAGAAGGCAAGTTGATCAACCGTAACTATCTTTCCTTGATGAGGAAAACAGACTACACGAAACAATGTTGATACAACAACGCGTATAGAATCTACCCAGCTATGGCCAAGAAGAAGATTATAATCTAAGGGAGCATCGAAAAATTCCACTTCAACTTGGACTGTCTTACCTTCGAGAGTAACAAGCAACGATGGAAAAAAACCGTAAGGCTTAAAACCCAAGCCATTGAAGTCTTTCAAAGTATTTTTTGATTCCATTAAAGGAGGAGAGCCAATGGCTTTCCAACAAGTAAAAGACATTACACACGTAGAGGCACCCTCATCGACAACAGTTCAACAGATGTTCTTGTCTGAGAAAATAACTTGTATCTGAAATGCAAGCTGTGGGGGTAACCTTGGAACATGGTCTTCCAAGTCAAAGACTATCAAATTCGAATCTGTAGGATCAATGCCACCTATAGCTTTCAACAGAGCCCTTCGTTGCACAGGACAAGAATGAAGGACTTCAAGGGCAGACATCGCTGAAGGTGCTTGGGCCAAATCTTCAACAATGCTATAGTTCTGGGCTGCACAAGCATGAGGATTGAATGCCGATTTCTTAACGACACCTTTCGGGGGTTGTAGGACTGTATCAAGACTCGGTTGTTTGAGATGAAGAGGACCGTTCGTAGGTGGAGGTGTTAGAGAGGGTTGTACCAATGCTGAAGGTAAATCGTCAACCTTCTCCTTAGATGGAGAATAATCTCTGGCTCTAGTTGCAATGGCAACGTCATTGTTCTTGGAATCACCGGTACACATCAAAACATATGATGTTGTAGAAGTAGATGGTTGGTCATGGATGACCAAAGAGGTCTGCTGCTGAGACGAAAAGGGTTGGGACAAGACTACCGATGTAGAGGGTTTTGGCGTCCCTTGAAGGAAATTGTTGACTTCGACACGTCTAGGACAATCCCTCATGTAGTGATCATCACCACAGATAAGGCAAGGATATCGTGGCTTACGCTTATCCCGATCTTCAGCAGGAGGGATTTTGGTTTTTTCATTTTGATTATTATTTTTACTCTCCTTATTCTTGCCTCTCCCTTTCTTTGATTTATTTTTACCGGTTGATGTAGATTGAACAACGTTCACTTCAGAGGTTTTACCAGTGGGAGGGGAAGGAGATGGAGCATTTTGATCATTAGAAGATGTGGATTTGGGGGTTGCAGTTGAAACAAAATGTGGGTGGGTATGAGCAGTACCAATCACACCATCAGCTGCATGCGAGGCAGCTGGAGTAGTTGAAGTGCTGGAAGTACCAGGACGAGGTAGTTCAGGAAGAAAATCGTAAAGTGTTCCCGTTTGCGAATAAACGAGATCAAGATACTGAGCGCAACTTATAGCCTGCTCTTCTGTAACAACACCACCCATAGCAATGTCTTTACCAATCTCGTTCACAAAAGATTTCGTGAACCATTCGGCCAGTAACTGATCAGGGAGTTCAAGTTTGATGAGACGTCTTCTCCGTCTCCAGTCATGTATATGATCCAAGATGTGAGTACCTTTCATTTGTTTGAAAGAAGTCAGGATCTTAGTCCCAGTATCGTAACGGATCGGTAACTGGTAATGTGTGAGAAAATCCATAGCTAAGGTGTTGAAATCAGAAAAGAAACATCATGGCAATTCAATATACCACTTCGCAGCCGAACTGGTAAGGGTTCGTTGAAAAAGACGTAGACGAATGGAGTCATCCATCAGCGAATTGGATGAACACCATAAATGAAAAGTCATGACATGATTATTTGGGTCCTCTCCTGGCTTGCCATCGAATTTCAGAATATCCAATGGGAGCTTAGCAGGAATAGCCGACCATTGGGGAGAGTGACGAATAGGATCATTTAGAATTGTTATCACTGAAATTTTGTCCGCACAGGGCGACAAGAACTCCGCATCATCAGTACAGAAAAACAGTCATTCATGGCACAAGGATTAACTCCACAGCACAACAAAAGAGCCAAAACTATACAAAATTGGCTAAAAAATTAAAAAGCGCATCGCACCCATGGAAAACGCGCGCATGCGCGCTACATCTTCGTACATCGGGCGCATATGCGCGGCTGTGGAGTACAAAACCCACGCGCTTGCCAAACGACGCATTTATGAAGCTGGTCGGCCTCCCAACCACTATTGGATCGGTGCCCAAGTTGATTTGACATCAAATCCGAGCTCAATCTACGGGGGGAGGCTGGTCAAAGACCTAAGGGTGCCCTAAAGAGCCCCTTTTCACATTCAAAAAGGGTTGCACAATAGCTCAAAGCTTGGCTATAAAAAGCCATGAATG
>ML917473.1:0-10438 GCA_009831015.1 Picea engelmannii | reverse complement strand
GTACCTTTTGTGTATGTGGCACATTATGGAGATCAAAGAATTGCTCCATCTGAAGTATCCATGTGATTGGGTCCTTGCCATCAAACTTCCTCATATCGATCTTAGGAACGTGGTTGGTCTTCAAACCAAAGTTGGAGTTTCTCTATTCTTGATTTACCTTCCTTGTGTCTTCATCATGAATTTCATGGGATGCATTTTCACTTTCAGGTTTCTTCTCTGTGACAAAATTTTTCAATACTTCCATGATCTCCCCTTTTAAACCCTCCATCATCTCTTGTAGTTCATATTTTGTTACTATATTCTTTTGTAAATCATTTATGTCCCTACGCATTTCTTCACCTTCATCAAGAGTCCAAGAAGGATTTTCTGGAGGCTTATTTGGTGTAGAAGGTCCCTTTTTGGGTGGCATGTTGGCCAAGTATCACTTTTGAACCTTGATTTTGAGGTGGTTTTGCTAGACAATATTTCTTCTATTGTATCTCCCAAGTTTCGGCCCTTCTGGGTATGAAAATTTATTTTATGTATTTCTCTGATATCGTTTCTCTGCAATGCCATAGGTCTGATCAAAATTGGATGTGCCAAGTGGAATTTACGGTAACTTTCCCACAACTTGTCGATTTTTGGCCTTTCCAGGAGATCTCACTTGTATAGTGTGCCCCGCACAAAATAATTGATATAAAATTCTGAAACTCACACGAAACATACTACAGACTATCCACGATCCAATGAAACTAGTCCCACATAATTTGGATACTCGAGGAATAAGTTATGATTGTTTTACCTGGAACACCTTCTTGAGACTAGTCAATAGGACTAGTTAGATACCCTATCTTACACAGGGTGTATTTACAAATTTAAGATGATCAAAAATATGAATTTTTTACCATAGATACCTTACTAATTTCATTAAATATCCTCTATATTTCAGGGTCTGAAACATTACATAAATTTTTTTATAGCGAAAATGCCGCAATGACTCAGTTCAAGATGATTCCAGAACCCTATCTTGTAGAGACTATATCTATGAAAGTATAAGTCCTCAGGAGATGAATTTTGAACCCACCGTACCTTAATCCGTCTACTAAATATACTCCAAGCCGTTCCTTCTGAAACATTGTAGAAAAGAATTTATAACGAAAATTCCAAGGTGTCTCAGATGTAGCAGCAAAACCCCAAGACCTTGAGCTCTGATACCATATGTTAAGAACCAAATATCAATATAGCATAGAAAATCCTCATAAAAGGTACTCAACACCTTGAAAAGAGATAATTTCAGATAATAAGCCTCTTCGAGGGGGAAACCTCCTTTTACCCCACTTAAATGTTCAAGTACAAGATGATTCAACATGAAAATGTTTCCTTGGTATATATAGGAGACTAAGAGGTATAATTACAACTAATGGCCTAAATCCGACATAAATAAAATAACATTACTAATATAATATGCCCCAATTAAGGGGTAATGAGCCAATATTAGGGCTTAACATATTTCATTACTTTGTTCATCAACCTCATAAAGGTACTTGGCGCATTCATCAAACCAAACAGAATGACAAGCCATTCATACAACCCTTCATTTGTCTTGAATGTTGTCTTCTATTCATCACCTTCTCTCATTCGAATATGATGATAATCGCTTTTCAAATCAATCTTTGAAAAAAAAAATTCCCCACTTAAGAAGTCCATCAAGTCATCCATTCTTCGTAAAGGAAATCTATACCTGATGGTGATTTTGTTTATCACCCTTGATTCTGTACACATCCTCTATCCACCATCCTTCTTTGGAGTTAACATTGTTGGTACAACGCATGGACTCAAGCTTTCTCGAAAAAATCCTTTGTCCATCAAATCCTGGACTTGTTTCTTGACCTCTTCATTCTCTTACGGCGTCAATCTGTACGCTGCTTTGTTTGGTAAAATCACTCCAGGTATAAGGTCAATGTGATGACTTATTCTCCTAATGGGCGACAACGAACAAGGTAATTCATCCACCACTATATCAGATAAATTCTCCAGCAGTTACTGAATTCCTTTAAGTAGGTCATCCATCGAAGTACTGGTCAAAATGACTCTAGGTTTTCTAACCACAACAAACTGCATTTCTTCATCTTTCCTGACCTCATTAAGAAGCTCCTTCCCACTCATGAGAAGTATAGTATTGTTCGCTTCTTCCTTCACCTTCTTGTCTTCAATTGGCAACAACATATTTGTTCTACCATTATTCTCTAAGGTGTATGTGTTCTTTCTCCCATCGTGAACAACATTTCTGTCATATTGCCATGGTCTACCCAAAAAAAGATGACAAACATCCATGGGAATAACATCACATAAGATTTCATCTCTATATCCCCTATCTTAAATTCAACTAAGCATTGTTTAGTGACTGTTACCCGATGTCCTTTTTGCAACCATGAGACTTTGTATGGGCTCGGATGTGCAACTGTCTCTAATTCCAGCTTCTCCACCATTTTTGTGGATACTAGGTTATCTATGCTTCCACTGTCCACTATTACCTTTCATACCTTGTCCTTGGTTTTGCAAGCAGTTCTAAACAAACTGTTTCTTTGGACTGGATTATCTGGCTCTTTTCTGGCTTCAAGAGAAATTTTCTCATCATTAAGTATATTCCACCTTCTGCATCTTCTTCCTCAACATTTCACCTTTGCACTTCTGAAATGTGAGCTTCGCCTTCTCCATCTATTTTTCTGTCAAGACATTCATAAGACTTGTGTCTGATATTTCCACAAACAAAACATTTTATCTCACCTCCTCTGCCTCTTCCTCTTCTGGGTGAGCATGAGGTTTATTTTTTTCATCCTTAGGCTTCTGTACTCTGTCTTGGGCAACTGATTTTATTTTTCTCTGATTTCTACCTCTGCCCCTTTGACCTTGGTTTTGGGCCAATTTTTCTTCAGCCTTCAGAGAAATCTGATAAGCATCTTCCACATTCCTAATTGTTACCATGCTCATCTCATATTAAATGTCATATCTCAGACCATTAATGTATCTAGAGACCTTCTCATCATCACTCTCATGATGACCCACTCTAATATTTATCATGTAGAACTCTTCAGTGTATTCCTTCACTATCATCCCCTTCTGTCTCAAATTATGCATTCTTCGAAACAGATTAATTTGGTAGTCTCTGGGTATAAACTTGGCCTTCATCTTGGCGACCATCCTGTCCCATATTTTGATTCTTTGTTTTCCTTTGCAACGCATATCCTCCTGCAGTTCATCCCACCATAGTGTTGCATGCCCTTTAAGTCTAGTGACAATGTGTTTAACTTTCTTATATTCTTCGATATATTCATAATCGAAGTACTTATCTAGAGCTCTAAACCAATCTAGTATCTCTTCAATGTCTAAGTTTCCTTCATACATTGGAATATCCATCTTTTCTCTGGCACCTATTCTTGCAACAACTCTTAGTAGATGTTCTTTTGCAGCATCTTCAGCTACAAATTCTTCTTCAACTCCAGCCTCATTCTCACTTTCATCTTCACTGATATCTCCAACATCAACTTTCCATCTCTGTGCTGTCTCCATAGCATCTAATCCAGCATAGAGTTCTCTCATTTCCCTTTCCATAGTTGGATCGGGCATTGGTCCATCTTGATGTCTTCTAGGCAACATTGTTCAAATATGTTCCATGCAGAATTCGAATCACAACTTTCCTTCTGTCCTATCCTTGCTTACAAAAAACAATGATTGTAAGCTCTAATACCACCTGACACAACACCCCTACCTCAACAGGTTCTACGCGACCTCCCGGTCTAAGGATCATTCTAAATCTCTCCCTTGAGTCTAATTGACTCTTTGATTTCCCCGCAAGAATCTAAAACACACAAGTGTCTCTACAAGTCCTTCTGATGAGTTACACCTATGCGGACTGGCACTAGACATGAACTCTTACCCACCTGGTCGACTGATGTGACCACGATATTCACCCGAAAGAGGTATTTCGGGTTTCGTGACTCCGCGATCCCTGATGTGAACTCCTCTAACTCCTTCAATCTTTGAAACCCCAAAAAGGGCTAATGACTCTTTGAACTCTCCCTTGAATTTTCCTGATGTGACCTTCAACTGCGATCTGGGCTTAGTGTTTCGACACCTCAGGATTTCGCGTATCAGTGAATTGCAATGCTACAACTCCCTTCGCCCGATAGATGAAATCAAAATAAATTCTTGACACAAATCTATGGCTATGATCTCCCTCGTTTCTGACGGTCCTGATTCTATAGGGACTTCACGAATCGAGACTCCGTAACTCTCGATTCCGAGTCACAACTTCTTCCATGCCCCGAATTCCTAAGCGATGAAACTCGAGCACGAGATCAACGACTCTTGTTGATCCATATCCAATAACAACTCCTCCTCCTGAGCTTATGAGTGCTAAAAGACACTCATCCTTAACCCTTCCTTTGATCTACCAGATCTAACAGTCCATGGAAATTTGGTGATTCTCCCTCTGGGAATTTCAACCGTTTGTTCAGACTTCTCAAAGACTCTTTCCCAACTACTTTGGCGTCTTTCCTCCTGAGCTTGTTCCTCTACGAGGTAATTTCAGAACTCATCCTTCCTTTGATTTATTCGAAGTATCTATCCTTCCTGAGATTGACCTCTGCTACAGGTTCAAGGCTTCAAAAGGATTCCTTCATGCACTCCTTGCGGCATTCACAATAATCTCTGGTTAATGAAAATCTCCAACTCTGTGCACTTCCCTGCAACAACAGTTCATCAACCTCCTTCCTTGGTTGGTAAATCCAAGATTTGAACTGGCCTGTACACACCTTGCACGGATCTGTGCTATACTTTCACTTTTGTTGGTATAAGAACAATGATAACCCCCATGAGCTTCTCTTAGATAAAATTTAAAATCTCGTCAACGCACTCCTTGTGGACTCTTCACTGCACTCCTTGCAGTATTTCTCAGGAGAGAAACAATTGAAACTTATACTTCCCCCTCTCACAGACTTCATACATTTACCATGAAATCACAAGCATGTTCACACCCATAGCATTGAAACAAATGCATAACAGAGAATATAAGCAAACTGTAAACATACCATTCAATAGATGCGAACAGTAACCATGACAACACCATGAAATGGAATCAAAGTATTCTTATATTAATTCCGGTGCTCTTGTACATGAGTTCAATAGAAACAACTATCTTCTTATAAAACCTTCTACAATCTATGTTCCTATACTCTTCTATTCTCTTTCTCTGCTCTCTACAGCTTACAATTACAAATTGAGAATAATACAATACATGTGAGGGAGCTTTATTAGAGTTTTCCCTCCTACCTTACAATCTATCTAATCGAAATTAAAAGCTACCAAATTTACATTCATTACAATTAAATGCCTCCATAACCGACAAATGAGAGCAATGCTCAAGATATGTTTACAATATTTCAAACATAAATGCAAATACATTCCCCTAGATATTACATTTAATGTTTTATCATTCAAATTCAAAACATTCTAAAAATGTGCGCTGATGCATTTCCAGTTGTCCCCCACTCTTGCACTTGCTTTGCTGGCTTGCTTACGATGCTCCTGCATCAAGTTGATTTAAGGAACAATAGTGTTGTTGCATCCAATCAATTTTACATTCCCTAACAACTTGCATAGGGTTCCAATCCAATCCCCTTTCATCAATACCATCTCTCCCTTGACCATTTTGCATGTATCCTTATGAAATAAAGTGTGCACGCTTACATCACTCATTTTTCCAATAGATATAATATTTCTCGCCAAACCCAGAATATGTAGCACACTTGGAAGGGTCATTCCTCTCCCATCTTGCAGTGTCATTCGAACTCTTCCTCATCTGAACTCTGCCACATTGCTTGCAGAACTTCTCAAATTCCTTTCCACGTAATTCTCCTTCATTTCCATCTCTCATCACCTTGATCTTCTTATCTGTCTAGTTTTCCACAAGAGATTTAAACTCTTTGAATTGATTGAAAACCTTTGATTTCTTTCTCCATAAATATAGCCATGTATTCCCAGAAATATATATATGAAGGAAACATAGTACATGGATCCACCATGTGAAGTGAACGGTATAGGCCCAAACATGCCACTATGTATCAATTCTAGAATCTATTTTACCCTTGCCACTCCAGATGGGAGTCTAACTCGATTTTTTTTTTTATATATGAAATGTTCAGAAAAATAAACTTTCAAATTACAATTAGGAAAACCTTCGACCATACCTTTTTTTTCATAGATCGAAGTCCTTTTTCACCAATGTGTCCCATCCTATGGTGCCATATCATGGTCGAGTCGACTTGATAAAGAATAGTCGATTCAGTTTGTATCGACTGAACCTAAGTTGAGTCGAGTCGATTTGATTTAAGGAACAATAGTGTTTTTGCATTCAATCAATTTTACATTCCCTAACAATTGTATAGGGTTCCAATCCAAGCTCCTTTCATTAATACCATCTCTCCCTTGACCATTTTTCATGTATCCTTATGAAATAAAGTGTGCACGCTTGCATCACTCATTTTTCCAATAGATATAATGTTTCTTGCCAAACCCAGAATATGTAGCACACCTGGAAGGGTCATGCCCCTTTCATATTGCAGTATCAGTTGAACTCTTCCTCATCCAAAAATTTCAGTTTTCGAGTCGTCCCCCAAGAATATATACCCTCTTTCATATATTTTGTATTCACATAACCATTCTATATGGGGTTTCATGTGAAAGGATGCACCTGACTCTATCAACAAAACATCACGATTCAAATGTTTACTGGTCAACGTCAGATACACATGGCCTCCTTTATCTAGAGTAATATTTCTCTCAGTCGACAACTTCTCGTTGGATCCAAGACTGATTTCAGTCATCTTTGACTTTCAGTCTCTTTTGTAGTGCCCAAATTTACCACATTTATAACATCTTCTCTTCGACTGAACTGGGGATTTAGATCTACCCTTCGACTTAGTCTTTCCACTAGAGATTTTTCCCTTATATTTTTCGATCATTTTACCTCTCACCAACAAATAATTCTTGTTTGATCCTTCCATGTTCTTCTGCTTCATTTACTATGAAAATAGAGATGCAACCACATATTCTATCATTAATGTAGTTGAATTATTCCCTATAACCATGACTAAGGTATCCTAGGAGTCTGGAAAAGAACACAATAGGCTTACACATTTCTCCTCCTTAGTGATTTTAATATTCATAAACAATAACTGGCTTATTACAGTATTGAATGCATTTATTTTCTCTATTACTGAGATCTCATCACTCATCCTTAGAAGATACAATTTCTTCCAAAGAAACAACTTGTTTACTAGGGATTTCGACTAGTACAAGCTTCCAAATTTGTCCCATAGTTTATTTGCAGAATATTCATCTAAGACATTAAGCAACACCAAATCTGCATGACAAAGTCGAATCATACTCCTTTCCCTTCTCTCAAGTTTCTCCCATTCCCTCAACATACTTTTCGAAATGGTACTTGAGCTTATAGCTTCCCATTGTTCTCAATCTACACGAAAATCTTCAATTTTAATCTTCCAAAGCTCAAAATTCTGGCCATTTAATTTTTGATCTATAAACTCAATTATCTTATCCATTCCTCTTTGGTGGGTTTGATATCCAATTTATTTTGCAAACTAATTAGGGAGAAATTGTTAGTTTTTCATATAGCTCTTTAATCTTATCCCTCATGTTGAGATTTTCTTCGACCTCTCCTTATTGGGTTGACTGTTTTTGTTTTTCTAGTTCTTGTATTTTAGCCTCCATTTTCTGCAACCGAGTCTTGAACCCCAATATTATATTCGCTAATATAAAAATGAATTATGTATTATATAAAATATTTATAAGAATTATGAAATATTATTATTATTATTAAATCTTTCACTATTATTATAATTACAATTTTTTAATTTATTTTAAATTTATTATTAAGTATATACAATGTTCATAGTATATTTAATCAATTATGAATTATTCTAAATAAAATATAATAAAAATATAAATATTTTGGCTCTACAAATTTATTGTGCGCACAATAATCTACTAAAATATTTTTATTATTACTTACTTTCATCTCTTAGCTCTACACTAACCCAACTTACTTGGCCACTATTATTCATGAGACAATATAGATTAACATTCACTAGATAATACCCCTAAATGTGATGTGGCATATGCTTAGTGTGATATAGCATATGCTTTTATTATTTTAATATTTTCCTAAAGAGGCCCATTTTAGACCAAATTTACTCTAATCATGGTTGAACACGTGTGGCTTGAATTGTGAGCCTCATGCTGACATAAGAGGGCCAAAACCCATCCCCATGTCCATATTAAGGGGCCCAACCATTTCAATCTGTTAAAGTGTAGTTTAGAGGTGATTTAGAGTTGTTGTTGTGACAATGACCTAAGCTCAATTCCCCGTTCAAGCATGCTCTTGACTTGCATTGTGTGTTGCTAAGTTTGGCTTCTAAGTGGTTGTATCCCTCCCTGTAAATAGGATATTATGTTGGTTTAGCGTTATTATATGTATCCTTGTGAGAAACATAGCTCGTAATTATTGTAATAGTTGTCATCTCAATCACAACATTTCCTTCTCCACCTAGATTGGGTGATAGGGACATGTGTTGTTTGCACCGTTATGGTAGATGGTGGATATAGGACATATCAAAAACATGTGGTTGGATAGGGGGATGTAGAGAAAATCTACGCCAAGCTACTTCTAGTCAAGGTCAATACCAACATGCTGGAAGATGATGCACATGGTACATGAGGAGTACTAGGTGTTATCACTAAAAACAAATGGCTTGTAGCCATGGTAAAGGGAGTTGGGTGTTACTTATATCCAAGATTGAGGTAATAGACTATGTATCTCTCCACCTACATTGTCATACCACCCTAAACCAACATTTTGTGGAAAAGACAGACAAGGGGAATATCTCTAGCATGATGCAATTGATATCACTAGTTCAAACACTACTTGTGTGGATTATGTTTCCAAGTTTCTTATGTTTGAGTTAGAAGGACTCAAGCATGAATAAGAGGAATCTAGGAATATCCCACCTATAACCTTAGGTAAACCAAAACTATTGAACCCTAGACCCAAAAGGAGAAGGTTGAAGACCGAGCCTGCACTTGTAGGTAGAAGTTGGAAGCTTTGAGAATTGAAGAGGGTTTCATCATTAGGAAAAGGGCCTCCACTATCTAGACATTGAAAAATACAGAAGACAAAGTTCATCAAAAAAGGACCACCCACTACTAGATGATTGACAAGGAGTTGGAGAAGATAGTTCCAGACTAGGGCCTCTTGAACCAGGGTCACCTGATATTCACTCATGGTTGACCTATATCGAAACTTTGAGGAGATGATTCCTTGTAGCATGGACATACAACTAAACTAAGATAATCCTACCATGGAACACATCTTAGACACTCTTCAATTATTGGAAGACAAATACAACTCCCTTCTAGATGCAATTTTGCGACAATGAGATTCAAAACATGAGTCATGCTTTAGAGGATTAAATGGTGCAATAGAGGAAGACTCTAAGAACCCCATATCTCTTGAGAAGGAGGTAGCTTAACCACAAGTTTTCCCAGTCCCCCTCTCAATATTTCTATTTCTATTTTCTTATACTTTTCGATAGTAGGTTTAGAACTAGTTATTTTTTCTTAGTTTCATGGGGAAGTACACTTGCCCATGCCACCTTTTCTTAGAACATTGTTTATGAATTTTTTTTATTTTAGACATACCCCAACTTGCTGTTGTATTAAGCCTTTTTTGTTTGAATCTAGTAATGAGGTTTCAAAGAAGAATCAATCAACTAAAGTCTTTATGTATTACTATTAAGTATTTGAGACATTGCCTAATGTGACTAGGTTAACCTCTCACCCTCACTGTAATTTTTTATGTATATATGAATAGATAGATTTTCTCTTACTTATTTAAAGAAAACAACACCCCCTTATCATAATAAATGCTTGAGAAGGACTCAAGTTTCATTTTCAATATATATTTCAGGTTACAAAGCCATGGAAAACCCCTGAGTACTTCCCGCCATTTCAAGGATGGTACCCAAGGTAAACCCTATAATATTCAGGGCACAAGGCCAATCAACAACATAGGGCTCAAAGCCATTACAATAATATATTCATTATGAGCTCAACATGTCACTTGCAAGAATTTAACCTGGGTGGGGAGGATAACAATGATTCCTCCCAACCACTTGAGCTAAACCCAATTGACTATATATGTGTGTGTGTGTGTGTACATACACACACACACACACACACACACACACACACACACATATCCCCAAGGGTTAGCTTAATCAATTGAGCCATACACCCAAGGTATATTTCCCATGAAGAGGCCATAAGTCACAAGTTCAAATCCGATTGAGTCCCTTGAGGTTACTAGCCACAATTGTGATTG
>WSFP011583003.1:0-10438 GCA_009831015.1 Picea engelmannii | reverse complement strand
GAGAGAAATTTACTGTGCTGCCTACTATTATGCTTTCTTGTAAGCTTAGTTTCTTGTAAGCTTAGGTTTTTGCACGGCTAAAAGGAGGGCACTTTTATGTTTTTTCTATGAAGTAAAAGAAATTTACTTTCATTTTATATATAAAAGAATTACGTAATTTTCCGAAATCTACGTGCAAGAATAGTCTAAAGAGCTCATTTATTTATTGTCAATAACACATCAGATCATATGAAATTTATATATTGTGAATGACAACCTCCCCTTGCAAGGGGAAGTTTAATGATTTTATCATACTAAATTATATAAAACTACTTAGTCAAGGGAGATTAGTTTGGTCACTCGGATTTCACCCTCTAAATCAACTTAATTGTACTTGGAAAAACACAAAATGATATAGAGTAGGCTTGAGAAGAATAACGTAAGCATATCAAAATTCAGTATCATTTAAGGTTAACAAAATAGATTTAAATATCTCATCTACCTGAGCAAACTTAGAAAACTAATACTTGATTTGTGTCCAATGAGTGTGATGTAAAGGGAAAGGGATATATGGGCTTGTAGTGAACTAATATTTGTGTCCTTTGAGTGTGATGTAAAGGGAAGTAACAGTGATATTAATAAAACTATATTTATGTCATTTGAGTGTGATGTAAAGGGTAGGAATATTGGTATTAACAAAGTTTTATTAGTTTGATTGAAAGGGATTGATTTGGAAAAGTTTGTCACAACATATTTATTAAAATACTGAAATCTTTTTTTTTAAGGTTAATTTTTCTTTAGATCTTCATAATATATATTTATTGATTTTCTAAGTATGCATGAAATAGATAAAATGTGGAAAATAGAGAACGGTAAAATACATTCACACCATCCACAAATAAACACAAAATATAACATGGGAAACTCAATATCAAAGAAAATCCGGCTAGAAGGTGAGGCTCCTCTGCTCTCTTTTCTCTGGTATAGAAATGATGCAAGTACAACGAAAGGGACTCTCCAAGGCGTTTCCTTTGACATGTGGCTTGTGCGGCTGCTATATAATCTCTCCTCCTCTGTTATGCTCATAGAATATCACTCTCAGATGTTTTGCTCAACTATGGAACAAGATACAATATAAAAAAATGGAGCCCCTTCTCCTCCTGATGGATCGGTATTTAACATAGCTCAATAGCCATTTATGGGTAGGTTTTGGATTTCCTCAACACTCAATTGTGATAGGGTTTTGGACCTTCTAGAATCTTCTTGAAATTACATACGTGGCTAGCCCCATATGCATGAGTAATGGGGGATGATGTGGCATCATCTTGTACCATGGTGGTCAACATGCTAGGTCAACTTGTGGGAGGCATAAATTTTGCATATGAACTCTTATTAACACACAATTTGTACTGTTGGAAAGGTGTCTCAGAGTGTAGAACACCGTCAAGGAGATATGTGCAAGTTCCAAACACCAAAACCCCAAAAAACATTGTTTAATGCCTCAAAATAGCTCTAGAAGGTTTCATACCCCATTTTTCCAAACTGGGACGTACTGCTAAAATGACCCTACAAAGTTGATTCCTCCAATTTTTTCCACTTTGAAAGCATTGAGATAGATGGAAAATAATATAATGATCCAATATGGATCATACCTCCTTGTTTAGGGAGGCGTTTGGTCCCTAAAAGATTTACTGAATGAAGTGAAGAAATTTTTCCTCTAACTTATCCATGGAGTACCACTTTGCTTCGCCTGGAAGTTGTCCTTTCAACCCAATCTTCCAAAGGTCATGCTAACCCTTTCTTGTTTCTCTAGACCTCTTTTGCAAAATTGTGTCCTCTGCCAACTCTGCCTAAGCATCTAGTGCTAAGTCCTCTATGGAAGGTAGGACCTACTCCTCCTCCTGATCCAACATGAAAATCTCATAGAGTTTGAGATTCTCCACATTCACTACATACTAAATGTGCATGTATGGGGGTAGAATTAGTTTGTAGGTGTTATCTCCCACCTTTTCCAATACCTCAAAAGGACCCTACCGCAAAGCCTTGATCTTCTTACCATGACCCTGTAGCCTTTCCTTGTTCAGTTGTAACCATATTACTTTGTCTCCCACTCTAAATGTTCTCTTTGTTCTTTTCTAGTCATGTCTATCCTTATACTTCTCCTATGACTTCTTCAGTGTCTCTTTTATTTGCAAATGGATCTACTTGATCTTCTAAACTAATTTTTATTCTTTTAATGCATCTCCTGTGAGGTCCTCCCTCCCTCCTCCTTGTTGTCCATGTACAACATCTAAGGGTGAATGTGACAAATAGCCAAAGAAAATTTCAAAAGGTGACTTATTAGTAGAAGTCTGGACTGCTCTGTTATAAGAGTGTTGTATATAGATCAAGTTTTCATCCCAAGTCTTTGGATGCTTATGATTGTAACCCCTCAAAAGTTGCATCAAAGTCTTGTCGACTACTTTTTTCTTCCCATAAGTATGTGAATGGAATGTTGTAGACCTCTTCAACTTAGTGTTTGTAGACCTCTTCAACTTAGTGTCCATCTTCTCCCACAATGTAGTCCAAAATTCACTGAAAAATATGGTATCCTTATCTGAGATGATGCTCCTTGGTATCCCAAAGTGCACCTAGACTTGTTCAAAGAAAAAGATCGTTGTTTCATGTCCCTTGATGGTCCTTTTACAAGGCATAAGAACACACATCTTTTTAAACCTGTCAACTACCACAAATAAATTGTGTGGTTTGTAAAGCTCCCACAAAATCCATGGAAATGATTTCCCAAGGTCACGTGGGTATAGGTAAGGGATGGTGTAGACCTTGCTCCTTATTACTAGGCTTGCCGCTAAAACAAAGTATACATCCTCTAATATATCGTGCTACATCTTCTTGCATTATGGGCCAGTACACATACCTTTGTAAATTGGCAACCATCTTCCCAACACCAAAATGTCCTGCAACCTTGGAGGTGTGAGCCTCTCTGATAAGATGCAGGCGTTCACCTTTAGGGACACAAAGCTTGTCAATATTGTAGAGTAAACCATTCTAGAAATGATAGTCAGCATTCTCGTCACCTTTTCTATATGAATTTGGCTCTGTAGTTTCTGAACCACTTCCTTAAATTCCTCATCTTCTATGCATGCCTCTTTTTATGCATCATGGGTAAAAGGATGCATGTGCATCAGAGTTCCCAAAGTTGTAATATTAGATGTGGGTGGTCATAAAAGTATCTTTTCCAACTTGTTTGTGCTACCTTTCTTATACTTGATGACTAGAAGAAATTGTTGTAAAAACCCCATCCACCTGTAATGCCTGGATTGTTGTAGCTTACTCAAGGCCTACAAATACTGTAGTGGTTGGTGATCTATGTGGATGATGGTCTTCTTTCACATCAGATAGTGCTTCCACTTTTTGATATCTTGTACCAAGGCATAGATCTCCTTGTCATAGGTAGGGTAGTTGAAAACCACCCCATGAAATACTTCATAATGATAATAGACTAGTCTTCCTCCCTGCATCAAGACTGATCCCATGGCATACCCACTTACATCTATATCCACTTTGGAAGGCTTCTGCGAATTTGGGAGCACGAGCACTAGTGCCTGAATGATATTTTTTTTCATCTCATCAAAGGCCTTATGTTGATTCTTCCCCCATAGGAAACTCTTACTACTTGTTTTTATGGCATGGAGTGGTGCAACTATCGTTGAAAATGAAGCTATGAAATTCTAAATATGGTGCTTTTTCAAAGTCTCTAAAACCTGCATAAGATGTGAGATGTGTTCCTCCCATGTAGCGTTATAAACCAATATATCATCCAAATAAACAATAACAAATGAATCTAGATAAAGGCGTAAAACACCATTCATTAGTCTCATAAATGTAGTTGGTGCACTACATAAATCGAATGGCATAACCAACCACTCATACAAACCTTTCCTTGTCTTGAAGGTGGTCTTCCAGGTATCTTCTTATTTGACTCGTACCTGGTGATATCTTGATTTCAAATCCAAATTACTAAAGTACTTGGCATACTGGAGTTGGTCCAACAAATCATCGATCCTTGGCAAAGGGTATTGATTCTTCAGTGTAATCTTGTTCAACTCCTGGTAATCAATACACATTCTCTAAGTCCCATCCTTCTTGGGTACAATTATGATGGGTAACCCACAAGGTGAGGTACTTAGTCGAATCACACCCTGCTCCAAAAACTGTTGCAACTTCTTCTTCACTTCATTAGCTTCTAGAGCAGACTATCTATACATCACAATATTCCGCAATTGGAAATATGGAAATAACTATATTTCGTCCTACACATACCTCTTAGGTGGTATCCCTTTAGGATCCTTGAACACTCATATGTATTCATGTAGCAACACCTTCAACTCATATTTATATTATTTATTACAACCATCCAGGGATGCCTTCACTCTCATTGACTCATCATCATATTGATTTTCTCTTAAGAAAAGAAAAACATATTTCTTACTAGAACTAATAAACTTCTTGGCTTGGTTGGCACTTACAAGTGAGATCTTTGACTTTCCTTTATGTGCATTCATAATGTAGGATTTCTCATCCTTGATCAGTCGGTATTGGTTGGCTCTCTGCATGAAGATTTCATCCCTCATATAGGGGCTTCCAAACACTACTCCACATACATCAAGGGGTACTACATCCAATTCCACTTCATCAATAAAATAAATACTTTTACAACAAATTTAATCTTACTATGTTTTGTTACCTTTATATCTCCATCCTTATTTACCCAACCCAATGGATAGGGGCTAGGATGATTATAAACCTTCAATCGAAGCTTGTTGACTAGATATGTCGCCATGAGATTATCCTATGAACCAGAGTCAAACAAATCATCTAACTTGGTCTTCTTGACCTGAATCTTGATGTGGAAGAGCTTGGTCATCTCCTTATCTTCATAGTGATGAAAGCTACTCATATTCACCTCCTTCTGCATAGATGCGGAGACAATATTGTCATCCACATCCGAGATAATTTCAACTTGATTGCTTGAATATGTGGCTAAAACGTTCTTTTTCTTTCTTTTCTTCTTGTGGTTCTTCAAGTTCATCTCTGGATGTAGTTTCCAGTACTTTTCCTCAGTGTGGCCATCAATGTTGCAATGATTGCAATGGTTGTTGGGATATTTTCATTGATGTGTAGTGGTTGTTGTATTCTTATATTTCCCCCCTTCCCACATCTTCTTCCCCTCCTTGGAAGCTTCTTGATGCTCTTTCTGTTTCGAACCACTTGGTTTCCCCTTATTTTGGTCTAAGTTTTCCACGTATTGTACCTATACACATACCTCATCTATTGTCCTTGGCTTGAGGAGCATCACCTAGTTTTGTAGATGACTATGTAAACCCACAATATACTTCAAGAGTACATCTGGGTTCTTGGGAGAGATACCGAGCATGATGGCCATATTTATGAACTTAATGGTGTACTCATGTACATTCTACTCCTGCCCCTGCCTGAAGTAGTTCAACTAGATCCATTGGTCCTCTACATACCCGATAGGGTAGAATTGGGACTTATTGAAGGTTTTGAAGTCCTCCCACCTATTTACTCATGGATCACCCTCCAGCCTAAGTGTTTATGTGTGTATTTCCCACTAGGTTAAAGCATGGACCTCTAACTTCAATCTAGCAAATGAAATCTTATTCCCTTCATCTATATGGTGAATGATAAAATAAACTTCTAGTTGTTTCAACCAGTGATTTTTTTCTTATGCATCGATCTCATCTTGGTATGGATTTATATCCACTTTCACTTCCATATTGAATAGGGACTGTGAAGGTTTAACGACACTTGAACTCAATCGCTCGTTCTCAGATTATTTCCATGACTCCTTTCTTGAGTCTTCTCAATCTCTTGATTTCCCCTCCAATCCGATCTCTGAGTTAAAGCCTCCATCATCTCTGAACAATATGAGCTTGCTTTCTAGAGCCTCCATGAGGAGGTTCATATTACGACTGATGTTAAAAAATTGCGCTTCCAATTACTCAAATCTCTCTTCTACTAGATCTCAAGGGTTATTATGAACAGACTCATCCACCATGGATAAGGTTTTTTCCACTTCTCTTTAAGTTGATTCCTAGATCCTACAAATTCCCCCATATACCCAAAAGAAAAACTTTCTTTGATACCAATATGATATGTAAAATGTCGTGGATATTCCATTGGAACAATTCGTCACAACCGATCTACAAAATAAGGTTGTTTTTCCTTTGTATCTCTAGAATATTTAGTTAATGATTTTCTTCTTATGCATGAAATAGATAAAATGAAATAATTAGAGAACAACAAAATACATTCACACCATCCACAAATAAACACAAAATATGACCCGGGAAACCCAATACGAGAGAGAACCCAACTAGAAGATGAGGTTTCTCTGCTCTCTTTTCTTTGGTATAGAAATTATGCAAGTACAAAGAAAGAGGCACTCTTCAAGGAGTTTCCTTTGACTTGTGGAATGTGTGGATGCTACAAAATCTCTCCTCCTCTGTTATGCTCAGAGAATACCACTCTCAGATGGTTTTCCCAACTATGGAACAAGATACAATGCAAAATATTCGAACCACCTCTCCTCTTAGTGGCTCGGTATTTAACATATCCCAGTAGTCATCTAGGGGTATGTTTCTGACTTCCTCAACACTCAATTGTGATAGAGTTTTGGACCTTCTATAATATTATTGAAATTACATATGTGGCTAGCCCCATATGCATGAGTAATCGGGGTGACATGACATCATCTCGTTCCATGGTAGGTCGACTTGCGGGAGGCGTATATTTTGCATACGAACTCTTATTGATGCATGGTCTACATCGTTGGAAAGGTCTCAGAGTGTAGAACATCGTTAAGGGGTGTATGCAATTTGGACACCAAAAACCAATAAAACGTCTTTTAATGCCTCAAAATGGATCTAGAAGGTTCCATACCTCATTTTTCCAAAATGAGACCTGCCACTAAAATGACCCTGCAAATTGATTCCTCTAGTTTTTTCCACTCTAAAAGGATCGAGATAGATGAGAAATAATATAACGATCCAATCTAAATGAGGGATATACCTATTTATAGAAATATTGTATTAATATGATGATGTGTTATAATTTTTTTTAAATTAGTTTCACTTTGTAGGAATATAGAGCGAGAATGAATAAAAGAAATGAAAAAATTAAAATCACAAAAACATTATTTTAAATAGCAGTTTGGTTATGAATTTAATTTCAAAATAAAATTTTCAAATTTAATTTGGTTGTCGTGGTTAAACTTTTTATAAACCAAGTTGTGATTATATATATATACCAAATTCTAACGTCTAAAACAACTATTATGAATTAATCCAATGAAATGACAATGTTGTAGGATTGAAAAGATGGCAGAGTTAAACTGTGAAAACCCTAGAAGCGGTGAGGGTTAAGCCTCTTTTGGTCATGAGGTTTTATAGGGTCATAGGTGGTTAAGGAAGGTGATGATGCAGTTAGCTGACGATTGGGTAGATGAAGAAGAGGTGGTAGTCTTCAACATAGATCTGTTGGAGGGTGTTGACATTTGGGGGACGTCGGCTGGCACTTATCCCATCATATGTTGTGCCTCATCCAGTAGAAGTGAGGATTTGGGATCTGGTCTATCAGTGGGTTTTGTCTCCCCGTTGCTTTCCTCATTAGGATTCTCTTCTTTCTCTGGGACTGATCTGTCTCTTTCTCTCCCTGTTCACGAGGGTGCAGTGTATGACGAAGGACATTTTTTGGGTGTATCTGAATCGAATGAGACTACACTATGGGCTTACCCTTTCTCTTCTTGGGTGGAAGTGTCACCAATAGAATATTCTTGGAGGTTGGGACTTCAAGATCCAAGGGGATTTGGAGATATCATCTAGACTCAACAATCGGGCTTTTTTTCACCTAGTCAAACAATCGGTCCCCTCTTTTCACAAGGGGTTAGTTCACATCATTTATCCTCGACTGTATTTATGAATTCACTCCTGGTGCATTCTCTACCTATGGAATCGGTTCCATCTACACCTCATCTAGAGTTGCGCCTAGGGATTTCGGATGGTTTTCTATCATCGGGGGTAGATATAATTTCAAATACTCAGGTGTCATCCTATTCTTCATGAAATAGGAAAAATAAATGTCTTCATCCCAAGAGTGCTCCGGCAAGGCGCGTCCTAGGTGAGGATGTTATAATGGATCAGGTGTTGTATCTGTTGACTTCAACGATATTGGGGAATGTTCGGGGTAGGAGGCTAAGTTCCAAATCTCTTAAGGCTTGGGAAGAGACACATTGGATGGGCCACCTAGGATATGTGTTGGTGGTGAGGGGTTTGGATCGAGGTTGGTTTTCATTTAAGTTTGCAAATCTCGAGGATGCTCAATGGGTTCTAAATTCATCTTGGAGTGTGGATTTGACTCCAGTCTACCTTAAGCTCTAATCGTCGATGTTTGACATTGGGTCGGAGCGCATGGATGTTGTTCCCATTTGGGTTTGACTACCATGTCTTCCATTGGAGTTTTGGACTAAGGATATTTTAAAATTGATCGAGAACAAATTAGGGTATTTTATTGGTGTGGATGTGTCTTTCTTGGAATCTAATGAGTATGTGGTTGCACGGATCTTAGTACAGATAAACCTATGGGAAGTATAGGCGGAGGACTTGGAACTTGTGTTTGGAGGGAAGACCTTCAAACAGAGGCTAGATTATGAGAGAGTTCCCTTCTGATGTCGAAGATGCCATAAACAAGGGCATATTTTCAGTAAGTTCCCACTTCACTTTAGAGCCAAGAAATCGAGAGTTGGGGATGCAAAGAAGAGGATTATCCCGGAGGCTCAAGCAAGAGGAGAGTCCTCATTTACAAATAGAGGTCTTCACCAAGAGGAGGGGAAAATAGTTCAGGACTAGGAGAACGAGGAGGCTCCCCCAGTCATTCAGATGGACATTGCACAACTTACTTCGACATCTATGGGTATATCAGGAATCGGGGATTTGGAAGGCGAGTTTTCTACGACAATGAGAGTGTCGATTTCCCGACGAGGAAATTCCCGACAGGAACAACAAAGCATTGGTCATTACCCATTGGGTTTCGGGAATTCAAAGAGACAAGAATTTGTGACCACGAGACTCGTGATCACGCGAGTTACGATTTCCCGATAGAACAAAGGGAGATCATAAGGAGAGTTATGTGGGTGTAGAAAAGTCCCGATAGGGGATTTGAAGAGCCTTCCAGCTCTTCGGGCCATAGGAAAAAGAAGGTCCTGTGGGAGCGGACGTGCCAGTGAGGGCGCGGCTGCGTCAAAGTGGTATCAGAGCTAAGATCTTGTCTGTATATTTCAAGCGAGGGAGCCAGATAAAAGGAGCACTCTGATACATGTCAGAGTGGTATCAGAGCGAGAAAATCTCTTTGTTTCCTGTAGTAGAGAAGAAGAGAAAATTTCACCATGCCGCCGAGGAGAGAAAGACAATCACCCGATCCAGAGGATAGGGGGAACCAGAGAGGAAGAGGGAGACAAGCATAGAATCCAGAAATGGAGAGGCAGATATGTGATCTCCGAGCAAGACTAGAAGATATGGAAGCAACACATAGACGCACAACCAGTGTTGGAGATCTGAGTGACTCTGAAGGCGAAGTTGAAGTTGAACAACAAGGAGAAGTTGCAGCCGAAGATGCAGCCAGTGAGTGTTTAATTAAGGCTATCGCCTGGATGAGTTCGAAAACAAAGATGGACATTCTATCTTATGAAGGGAGTCTAGATGCAGAAGAGCTTCTAGATTGGATTAGAGCTCTTGACACATACTTAGATTATGAGGATATCGAGGTGGATAAGAATCTTAAGCATGCTGTCACAAAATTGAAGGGACACATAGCATTATGGTGGGATGAGCTTCAAGCAGATAGACGCAGCAAGGGTAAGCAAAATATCAAGAGTTGGGATCGAATGATCGCGAAGATGAAGGAGAAGTTCATCCCAAGGGACTATCAAATTACTATGTTCAGGAGGATGCAAAACTTGAGACAAAAACTGATGACAGTGAAAGAATACACTGAGGAATTCTATCAACTGAACATCAGAGAAGGTCATCGGGAGAGCGATGATGAGAAGGTTGCCAGATATATGAATGGTCTGAGATACGACATTCAGGATGAATTAAGCTTGGTTACCATCAGGACGGTGGAGGATGCTTACCAAATGGCTTTGAAAGCAGAGGAGAAGATGAGCCGTAAGCAAGGTCAGCGAGGGCGAGGCAAAAGTCAGCCCAGAGGCAAGACAGTTTCCAAGGAGAAATTCCAGAAGCCCAAGGAGGAATGGAAGAAACCTCAGGGTAGAGTAGAAAGAGGTGGTACCTCACAGAAAGGACCATACATTGAACATAGAGGGCAGCATAATGAGAAGAAGGGAGATTATGCTGACGCAAATACTTTTCCTCGTACCAGA
>WSFP011582988.1:0-10439 GCA_009831015.1 Picea engelmannii | reverse complement strand
AAAGG
Source organism: Picea engelmannii (assembly GCA_009831015.1). Classification (NCBI taxonomy): domain Eukaryota; kingdom Viridiplantae; phylum Streptophyta; class Pinopsida; order Pinales; family Pinaceae; genus Picea; species Picea engelmannii. The sequence goes on along the minus strand of WSFP011582988.1, from coordinate 10,434 downwards.
TGCACCACCCTTTGTTTGGCTATCTATCCTAGGGTTTGCTTCCGAAATGGTTCTCTATCAAGGTTAAGGTGCTCGAAGGGTGGCTTCAGCCTATGGTTCGGTGACAATAGTGATATTTTCTATGGTAAAATGAACACATTCTAACACGCCCACCATAGACTCATTGTCTCTTCTCTGCCGCAAGACTTCACAGAGACATATGGTTCTGTTTCATAGCACGCCTCACCTAAACCCACGACAAGACTTCCCCAAACTCCATAGTCCCCTTGCCTACTACTACACTCAATCCAAATAAGGTCTCCCCAACTCTATCCACATAATCACCTAAAGGAAACACAAGTCCTCCCATGTGGAGCAACTTGGCTCCTTGAGGGAGCTCGCCCCTCCTTCTCCAAATCTACCTCAGAACTTTGGTGTTGATATTTCTCTCTTCCTTTTGATTTCTTAGTTGTTCAGCCTTGTTATTTTATATGGATTCCAGACGTGTTACGTCACTTTCTTGAATCGCCATGTCCTTTGGGTGTGTCATGCCCCTTCGCGGACCAATGCACTCAAACGAACTGATGTGCCACTTCGTGGACCAACACATCCAAATGAATTGATGACATGTAAATATGTCTTCTGATTGTTGGTTAGCCATTACACTTATAATTTAATTTTTCAACCCAGAGTTCAGTTTATTCTTGTGAGGCACTTGGTGGAGTATACACATAAATAAGAGTTTTACCACTATTATGCAATTTGATCAAAAGAAATCAGCTAAGAACTATTGAACATATAAACCAAATGAAAGAATGGAAAGGTAAAGTCTTGGTGTTCTTGACCCTCAACCCATCTAGTAGCACCTCATAGAGTAATACCTTTGAGATTTAGACTCATAATCCTACTGTTAGCACCTAAACATGTAAGAAGGGGTATTTTCCCTAAAAGGCACCCCCCATTGGTGAAAAGAGGGCAAGCAACGGAGTAAAAACCCACTTATCCTAAGTTGGGACATGATTGCATATTTGGGTAAGCGACGAGAAAATCTGGGCAGCCAGAATCTGCGTGCCCAAATCTACGGTCAGGATTGGATTTCGGACCCCCTTCACCATTCTACCTTTAAGGCAGGGGGGGGGGTGTCTGGACTTGGCCATGCATCTCTCAACGACCTAGATCAGAGCGCCCAGATCTACGGTCAATGTTGGATTCTGGACCCCCCTTGCCATTCTACCTTTAACAAAGGGGGGGGGGGGTCTAGAATTGGCGGCCCTCAGCGGGCCCCACATTGTCACATCTCCAATATCCTCCACCTTCCGCTGTACGTATTCCATTCAGGGCCATCCTGGCTCATCCCTTTCCCCTTTTGTCTCGTTCCCACCTGTCACCTCCTGCCAGGTGTTCTTCCCCTCATCCTCCAACTCATCTTTCCTCCCTTAGGCTCGCCGCCTTGCATTTTCCCTGTCATTTTTCCATGGCACTTTGCCTCGTCATCAGGTGCCACAAACCTCTTCCCCCTGTCCACATGGTCCCTCTCCATCTCATCACCCACTCACCTCCTGCCATGTGTCTCTCTTTCTCTCCTAGTCTCTTCCATTTGTATGGTCGTCTCCACTCCTTATCCACTTGAGCCCCGCGTTCCATGTCACTTCCGCCCATCCACTATTTCCAATTAAGTGCCCTAGCCTTCGCACTGGCCTCCACGTCTTATCCATCAGGCCGTTCATCTAATACAGGTGGTAGCTCGAGAAGACCTCCACGCCTCAAAAGTGCAGAGTTGGCCGAGCCGTTCTCAATCCCAAGGAAATAGTTATTGAGGTAGTTGGTGGTGGTTAGACATCGTCTCCGCCATAAATGGAAAGTCCGACGATGAATTTAAATCATGTCAGTTAATCCACGGGACTGTCAGGAGTTTGATTGCGTCTGTCATAAGTGCACGATCGTTCAGAGACTGCATGTGCAGATTGTCAGTGGACATGCAGACGCAATGTTTTTAATACGGTGTCTCGGTTTCACTGTTGTTGTTTTTCTTTGAGTATATGTAGGCAATTTTTCCATTTTGTAATCTATCGATGGTAGAGCACAACTCCCAATTGTAAAGCTTTAATCCAACCTCTGGTTCTCTGGTTATAAGAGAACATTTGAGACTTCTTGTTTAATGGAAACCAACTTCTTCTTTTCCCTTTTTCTCTGAATCTAAGATCCCGGGCATGAATGATCCAGTCGGGTGTTGCATTGGTATATTATGTAGGTTTGATTTTATCAGTTCTGCAATCTTCTTGGGTTCATTTTGAAGTTGTTCGGCTCTGAGAGGACCTCATAGCTGAGACTTTTCCTCTTTGCCAAGGTTGCTGGAAGACCTGACGTCCATAGCAGACTTTATTTCCCCTCTCTCTCCCCTACTTACTCACCACTATCATTATTACTGGCCTAAGTTACGTCAAGAAATCATGTGTCACTGCTGTTCCAGCCCAGTTTTCTGAGTTAGAACGATATTGTTCCGAGTTTACTTCCATTTGATCATCCCTTTATAAACAAAACGTGACATAGAACTGATGGGCGTCGGGCTATGCTCCTGCTGCAATCCAGGAGTGACTTCTGTCACCAACATTTCTGGCGTCGTTATCGGGGACGAAGTTGAAAATCTTCCCTGGGATTGAACGACATTGAGCTTCTGATTCTGAAGGTGCATCAGGCATAAGAGCCCTTGAAGATTGATACTATGCACCTGGCAACTCCATTGTGACGACTCCACTACGGAGAACCTGTTTTGTTAGTTGTGGCTTCCAGTGGCAGACACAGGCGGTCCCATCCGCAGGTGCCTCTAGCCACGCCTGAAGTGGATCCGGAGGTGATTATCAGAAAAGGGAAGGCCTCTCAAGGAGAAAGTTCCACCGCTGAGCCAGGTAATTTTCCACCTCCTTCCGTAAAAACTCCATTTTCTTATTCTCAGCTTCCTAGCAAACCAGTTTCTGAGGTTTCCCATTTTCTGAATTTCAGGAGTATTCGTGCTGAGTTTTCCACTCCTGGTCTAGCATTAGAAGGAGAAATCCTTGTCACTCCCCTCTCCCCTGAAGCTATACCTTGGCGCAAACCTCGGACCGTAGAAGATTTCACCACCCCTCCTCTTGTTACTATTACTGCACAGAGAGAAGCGTCTTCCCATTTAGGTCCCTTATCTCTATCTCTGTATTCCCCATTGTTTCCATTTCCTCTAGGAAGCTCATTTCCAACATCCCCTATTCACAATCCTTCTCCTCTGATTTCTCCTCCACCTAATATTCCCATGGCATGAGTTAATCCCCCCATGACCAAAATGGAGGCCATAATAGCTGCTAGGTATGCTCCCCTTGTGTTACCACAACCTCTCAATGCCCTTCCAGCGAATGGATACCTTAAGAAGCTACCCAAGTTCACAGGCGAAGGGGACATAGCGGCAGAAGAACAGCTTGAAGCCTTTTACAACTTCACAAATGATCATGTTATCATGCATGCAGACGTATGGATGAGAATTTTATTCCATATCCTTGAAGGCAAAGCTAGGAAATGGTTTAGAGCCCTACCTCCTGGATCTATAGATGGGATTGAGGCTTTGGATAACGCCTTTCTGAGATAGTGGGGAGACAAAAAAGACTTCATGTATTACATGACAGAGTTTAGGTCCTTGAAGAGAAAGGAAGGAGATTCTGTCTCAGACTTCTCTAAGAGATTCAATAAAATGTATAATAAAATCCCCGCTGAGATAAAGCCCTCATAAGCCTCTGATAAGATCACTTATGCTAGCAGTTTTGATCCTGATTTCTACCTTTTTTTGAGGGAGAGAAGAGCCACTACTCTGGCTCACATACAGGATGCAGTCGTGGAAGTAGAATCTAACATACTAGTTGTTGACCGACTTAGGGATAAGGCTGATAGAGATATATCTAGGAAAAGGCCTGAAGCCTCCCCATCCCATTCCTCTCCCCTTCCCCTACAGTCGGATGAGGTAACTAGAATGCTAAAATCGCTTTTGTCTAGGATGGAAAAGTGGGAGTTAGAAGGGAAGCCCATGTACAGAAATCCCCAGAATGCTGATAATAGAGGTTTCAGGAGATCTAATAACAATGTGCCTCAACCTTTCCCAGGGGAACTAAGGGGGAAAGATAAATACGATCAAAGGATTCAAACTCCTCTCCAAAATAACCTAGTTGCTCATGAGGAAGGAGAGGAGATAGATGAACTTGACCCTGAAATTCACTGTATTGAAGAAGCTCCCCCTTTTTCCCATTTGACTCAGTCTGCATATGAAGAATCCCTTATGAACATTTGAATCAATGAGTTAGGTAGACGAGAAAAGGACAACAACACCCCTAACATATACTATCTCAGGTCAAAGAAGAAAGAAAGAAATCTTGACAGCCAAGATCAACCCCTCATAGCAGAAAGGCCTACTAAAGATGACACAATCACTACTAAAGAAAAGAAAACTCAGAATACTTCGCCAGCAGTCAAAGAACCTGTCTCTGAGGTAAGGGAAGCTCCTAAGCCTATTTCCTCCTTTAATTTTGAGCATGAAATTCCAAAGATCATAATTCCCGTCCCCCTCTAAGAGCTAGTTAAAAATGAAGATTTCAAAAGGTCCCTCTCCAAACTGCTACAATCTAAGTCCCCCCAACCTTCCTTTGACTCAGTGAACCTTCAAGATGAACAGCCCGCAGTCATCCTAGGTCCCATGGTGGAAGACATAGATGATTCATCCCCTCCCTTCTACACCTCCCTGAACATACATGATAAAGTGCTGCATAATTGTGTCATGGATTCAGGAGCTTCCCACAACCTTATGCCCAAAATAGTCATGGAAGAGTTGGGACTGGAAGTGACAAAGGCTTATCATGATTTGTACTCTTTTAATTCAAGGAGGGTGCAATGTCTTGGAGTCATCAAAGACTTGGTGATGTCTTTATTTCAGCTTCCAATGAAAAGTGTGGTCATGGACATTGTGGTAGCTGATGTTCCCCCCAAGTTCGACATGTTGTTGTCTAGGTCTTGGATTAAACGACTTGGAGGAACATTACAGATGGAACTCACATATGCCACCATTCCAATATTTGGAGGGGAACACAGGAGGTTGTACAGAGAAGCCCAACTAGCCTATATTGTCAGTGATGAAGCAAACCCCACCAATCATCCCATCTTTTCACTTGACATGGATTTGGGGTCTAGTTTATTGCAGATCACTGAAACTCCTGATGCCCCTTTACAGATCAGAAAGCAACCCATTTTTAATCTGGAGATACCTCCTCCAACCACCTCTGTTTGGAAGATGTTCTTTGACGAAGATTCTTCCAGTATAGGTGCTGGCGCTGGAGTGGTTTTCATATCACCTTGTCAAGAGACCATATCCCTGTCATACAAGCTGGAATTTGAAACTACCAACAATGTGGCAGAGTATGAAGCTCTTGTTCTGGGTATGAGGGTTGCAAAAGAAATGGGAATAAGGGAGATGGTAGTGTTTGGAGATGCTGAATTGATCATCCAACAAGTCATGAATGTTTATCAGGCCAAGCATCCTCAACTCAGAAGTTACAGAAACGAGGTATGGGACTTGATGGATAATTTATTCTCAGATTTCAACATTTATTTTGTCCCAAGGGAAGATAATACCTCAGTCGATTCCTTAGCTGTCTCAGCTAGTCTATTCAGGATCCCTCTGCTGTCGAAGATCAATTGTGGGGTTGAGATAAGATATAGGCCATCCATCCTGGACAATGTAAAACATTGGAAGGTATTCGAAGACGACCTTGAAATCAAAAAATTTCTTCAGTCCGTCGACGAGTTTTCTGCATTGCACATTGATCAGGACTCTGATCCCGAAGGTGACCCTCAATCTGAGGTATTTTTAAATAAAATTGTTAATCACCATATTGTTCAGCTGCCCAACAATCACATTCCAAGGGGACTAGTCCCTTTAGAAAGACTGTTCGATGGGAATGATGTGGCAGTAAAAGGTAATATTTCGGGAAGAGATGTTGATATATCTGAGTGCAACATTGGCACACAAGAGGAGCCTAAGTTCGTCAAGTTGTCAAGTAGCCCGACTCAAGAACAGAGGGCTGAATACACTGAATTATTAAAAGAATTTGTTGATTTGTTTGCATGGACCTATGAAGACCTCAAGACATATGACACATCTGTCATTGAACACAAGATCCCACTGAAGGAAGAAGTCAAACCATTTAGGCAAAAGTTAAGACAGATAAATCCCGTGTTGCTGCCTGTCATAGAACGAGAGGTGAAGAAGTTGTTAGATGCCCAAATCATTGTCCCCTTAAGATACTTTGAATGGGTGGCCAATTTGGTCCCGGTGAGGAAGAAAAGTGGAGAAATCAGACTCTATGTTGATTTCAGGAACCTGAATAGGAGCTCAAAGAAAGACAATTATCCCCTGCCCAACATGGAACACATATTGCAGAGGGTAACTGGTGCATCTAGGATATCCATGATTGATGGTTTTTCTGGTTATAACCAGATATCAGTCATGCCTGAGGACAGAGAAAAAATGGCCTTCACCACTCCTTGGGGCACATTCATGTATGCCAAAATGCCCTTTGGATTGATGAATGTAGGAGCAACATTTCAGCGGGCCATGGATATAGCTTTCATTGGGGAAAAAGATCAGTTTGTGGTGATCTATCTGGATGACATCACAGTCTTCTCCAGGTCTAACCAAGAGCACTGTTGTCACCTGAGAAAAGTGTTCTTGAAGTGTCGGAAGTTTGGCCTATCCTTAAACCCCAAGAAATCTTTGTTTGCTATGAAGGAGGGGAAGCTGTTAGGTCATATAGTATCAACAGAGGGAGTAAGGATTGATCCCAGTAGGGTAGAGGCAATTCAGACCCTGTCACTTCCCCGGTCTAGAAAGGAAGTTCAGGCTTTTTTAGGGAAGATTAACTTTTTGAGGAGGTTCATCTCAAATTTCGCTGAGATGGTGAAACACATCACAACCATGCTCAGGAAAGGAAATGAAGTTAAATGGACTGTTGAACCTAGGGAATATTTTATCCAAATAAAGAAGGCATTGACTGAGGCACTTGTGCTGATCAGTCTTGATTAGTTCAAGGATTTCCTGATTTTTTATTTTGCTTCTTTTGATACAGTAGTAGCGGTCTTATTGCAGAAAAATGAGGAAGGGCGAGAACAACCCATTTTGTTCTTTAGCAAGGCATTGAGAGATGCAGAAGTCCGGTACGAGATCATGGAGAAGCAGGCCTATGCCTTGGTGAAAGCTCTCAAAGCTTTCAGAGTCTATGTCTTTCACTCAAGGGTCACTGCATACGTTCCTTCAGCCTCTGTGAAGGACATCCTTATATAGCCTGACATAGATGGGAGAAGAAGTAAGTGGATTGCCAAGATCCTGGAGTTTGATCTGGAGATTAAGCCCACCAAGTTGATAAAGGGGTAGGGTTTAGCCAAACTGCTAGCTGAATCCAATTGCAAAGACTTGGGGATTAGCTTCATCAATGCCTGTTCATAAAATCAGCAAGCTGAGTCGTCCAACAGGAGTTCTCAAGGTGATTTATCAGTAGCAGAATGCACCTGGTACAGAGATATTTTGTATTTTCTACAAGAATTGAAACCCCCTGATGGAATGAGGAAGAGTAAGGCAAGAGATTTAAAGCTCAAGGCGATCAAATATTGCCTCATTGACCAAGCTTTATACTGGAAAGACCCTCTAGGGGTATTCTTAAGGTGCCTGAATCCACAAGAAGCCCAGAAAGTTATGTTTGATTTCCATAGCGGCCTTTGTGGGGGGCATCATTTCTGGAAGACCACAGCTCACAAAATCCTCAGGGTTGAGTATTACTGGCCCACTTTATTCGCTGATGTCTACAGAGAAATCAGAGCTTGCATCAAATGCCAAAAGTTCTCAGGAAAGCAACAACTCAAATCTCTGCCACTAAAGCTTGTAGTAGTTTCAACACCCTTTCAGCAGTGGGGATTGGACTTCATTGGAGAAATTCATCCTCCCTCAAGTGGCCAACATAGATGGATCCTGACTGCGACAGACTATTTCACCAAGTGGATAGAAGCTGCCCCCACCAGGAGTACTTCACACAAAGTAATTATCAGCTTCCTGGAGGACATCATAGCTAGATTTGGCTGCCCCAACAGAATTGTCATTGATAATGCCGCCTCTTTTAGGTCTGAGCCTCTGGTTAAGTTCTGTGAATAGTTTGAGATTTCACTAATTCACTCCACTCCCTATTATCCTCAAGGAAATGGACTGGCAGAGTCTTCCAATAAAAGCCTGATCAAGCTCATTAAAAAATTATTGGAAGACAATAAAAGGGCCTGGGATTCAAAACTCAAATTCGCTCTATGGGATAATCGAGTGACAACAAAGAGGTCCCTGAACACCTCACCTTTCCAACTTGTTTATGGGACAGAGGCTATTTTTCCTACTCAACTTGCTTTATCTGTGGAAAAATTCTTTCAGGACCTTGAAGGAGAACTGGACCATATGGTCAGAAGGATTCATCAAATGGTGGAGGTGCAGCAGATCAGGGAGCAGGTAATGAACAAGGCCTACAGTCATTAGCAGAAGATCAAGCAAGCCTTTGACAGGAAGATCAGGAAAAAGTATTTCGAGCTCGGTGATCTGGTGCTCAAGTGGGATGCACCCAAGCAGGATAGAGGCAAACACAATAAGTTTGATGCCCTCTGGATTGGGCCTTTCAAAATCTCTGAAGTATTCTCAAACAACACTTACTGGTTGCAGGATTTGGAAGGCAAAGAAGTTTTTAATGGCCCAGTAAATGGACATTTCTTGAAAAAATGTTTTTTCTGAGCTGGAGACAGCTCCTCTGTTTTTGTAAATATTGTTTTATGTTTTCGGCTTAATAAATGACTCCATAGCCCAACAACAAGGCACTGGAACTGCAGAAAAGTCCTTAGAGCATCACAGGGATGACTCTATCCCCCATGAAGCCTAATGTTAGCACCTAAACATGTAAGAAGGGGTATTTTTCCTAAAAGGCACCCCCCATTGGCGAAAAGAGGGCAAGCAGCGGAGTAAAAACCCACTTATCCTAAGTTGGGGCGTGATTGCATATTTGGGTAAGCGGCGAGCAAATCTGGGCGGCCAGAATTTGCGCGCCCAGATTTGCGGTCAGGATTGGATTCTAGACCCCCTTCGCCATTCTACCTTTAAGGCAGGGGGGGGGGGGTCCGGAATTGGCCACACATCTCTCAACGACCTAGATCAAAGCGCCCAGATCTGTGGTCAAGGTTGGATTTCAGACCCCCCTTGCCATTCTACCTTTAACAAAGGGGTGGGGGGGGTCCGGAATTGGCAGCTCTCGGTGGGCCCCACATTGTCACATCTCCAATATCCTCCACCTTCTGCCATTCGTCTTCCATTCAGCGCCATCCTGGCTAATCCCTTTCCCCTTTTCTCTCGTTCCCACCTGTCACCTCCTGCCAGGTGTTCTTCCCCTCATCCTCCAACTCATCTTTCCTCCTTCCCTCAGGCCCGCCGCCTTACATTTTCCCTGTCATTTTTCCATGGCACTTTGCCTCGTCATCAGGTGCCACAACCCTCTTCCCCCCATTCACATGGCCGCTCTCCATCTCATCACCCACTCACCTCCTGCCATGTGTCTCTCTTTCTCTCCCAGTGGCTTCCATATGTATGGTCGTCTCCACTCCTTATTGTTACCCATGATTTTGGTTGTCATGATGATGTATTGATGATGGTGTACTCAGGCTCTTCATAAGAACTTTCTCCTGAGAAAAGTTACTTTCATCTCTTCCCAGAAAAATCATTTTTGAAGAAGGTTCGCAGGCTGCTAGTATATTTGGGTGCGAGACTGCCTGATTCTCATAGGCTGCCTTAAGCCAGGGTGCAAACTTCTCGCACTGTGTTGAACAACTAGGGTGCGAACTCTTCCTAAAGCATGGAAAAAGATGAATTCTCGATGCTTCTAGAAGGGAATCTTCTAGAAGGATGGGTTGACATTTGAATGGTTATCCTAGTACTGGATTCCCTAATATTTTGGGATCATTCTTATCCAAGTAACTAATTCATTCTCTCCTATATATTGAGGGAAGTCTCATGGAAAAGGTTAAGCAAGATTCATTGGAGAATTAGTGAAAGAATTGTGTGAAGGATTGAAGCTTGAACAACAGCTTGGAGACTCTAGCAAGTTTACCAAGAGGATTTGATCTTCTTCATGCAAGGATTGAGCAAGTGTGTGTGTCAGAGCCAGGAGCCATTGAAAGGAAGTTTGGGACATCAAGGCTCAGGTTGTAATCTTTACCTTCCATTAATATGATACAGTGGCATGTCCCTTTCCCATAAAGATATTTCCACTTTATTGTGTAATTCCTTGATCATACACATAGGTTGACTATTGAATAGATTGTGCTATCTTCACTTTGGTTGGTTTGTGTTGTCTTGGTCTTGACTACATGAGA
>WSFP011582984.1:0-10439 GCA_009831015.1 Picea engelmannii | reverse complement strand
CAGTCTATCAACAATCACCATGATGCAACTCTTTCCTTCAGACTTCGGTAACCCTGTGATGAAATCCATGGAAACCTCCTCCCATCCCTGACTTGGGATGGCTAATGGTTGTAAAAGACATGTGGTATTAATTGTTTCCACCTTATTTTATTGGAAAACCAAACATTCATCCACAAACCTTTGAACATCAGTTTTAAGGCCATCCCAAAAAAATTCCTTCTTAACCCTATGGTAAGCTTTCAAAAATCCCGAGTGCTCTCCTACCAGAGAGGTGTGCAATTCTAATAGTACCTTTTGTTTGAGTTGGGAGTTCTTATTTAAATATAAGCAATCTTTGTACCATAGTGAATCATTTTTTCCATGTAAATGTATCCGATGCACTGGAATCCTGATTGCAACCTTTGAATGAGAGTCCACACATTTTCGTCATTCTTCCATTCATCCCTTGCTTCTATTATCCAATTGGGTTGGATGATAGAGATAACACAGAGAAAGGTCTCAACATATTCATCATTTCTGAGAGTGTATCTTCCACAACATTTTTCTTCCCTTTTTTATAGATGATTTCAAAATCATAACCCAATATCTTGGTCACTCATTTTTGTTGTTCTTATAAATATAGTCTTTGTTCCAAGAAGCATTTAAGACTATCATAATTTGTTTTGACCTTGAAGTGCCTACCTATTAGGTAAGGGCGCCATTTCTTTAATGAATGTAGTATTGCCATCATTTCCTTCTCATAAATGGGTTTGTGTAATTCGTTTCCCTTGAGTGGCCGACTTTGAAAACCCAGTGGCCTTCCTTCTTCAATTAGGACAACACCAATTCCATTTCCTGACACATCACATTCCACAATAAAAGTTTTTGTGAATTTTAGAGTGGTCAATACAGAAGATTTTCACATCACCTCTTTAAGTTGTTCAAAATCTTTAGTTTCCTCTTGTGTCCATGAAAATCCATCCTTCTTAGTTAGTTCCCTTAAAGGTGCTTCTATTCTTCCATAGTGCCAAAAACACTTCCGGTAGTAACCTGTCAAACCCAAAAATCCTCTAAGATTCTTCAATGTTTTGGGAATCAGCTTGTCCATCATGGCCTTGATCTTGTTAGGGTCTACCTTGACACCTTCATGAGATACAATGTGACCCAAATATTCTACCTCCTTCACCCCAAAGAAACATTTGGATGGTTTGGAATATAGTTGTTGCTCCTTTAGTAGTTGTAGCACCTTGTCAACATGTCACACATGATCCTCCCAAGACTTGCTATAGATTAGTATATAATCAAAAAATACTAACAAAAAATTTCAAAGGAAGGAATTGAAAATGGAATTCATCAACCCTTGGAATGTGGAAGTTGCATTTGTAAGGCCAAAAGGCATGACCAAAAAATTTCAAGGATGATTTTAGGGGCTAAATTTCCCTCATGGGATAATTTTCCATGGCTTTTCCAAAAAAGAGATTCGTTATTTTAAAACTGATTCGCCCAAATTCTATAGGATAAAATTATTCAAATTAAAAATCACCAAACTTTTATAAAAACTATATAAAATTCTTAGAAATCTGAATATTTTACAAAAATATCACCAAACATTTATAGTTGTCATATGAAGGATTAGTATGATTCACCAAGGTTTCTACATTTTAAAATAAATTTCCATCCTTAAAATCATCTCTGCCAAAAATTCATAATGGCCTTCATGAGTTTGGAATATTGTTTTTGGGATATCTTCTTCCTTCATTTTAAAATGATGATACCCTAAATGAAGATCCAAATTTGTGAAATAGATTGCTCCATGTAGTTCATCTAACAATTCATTAATGACGAGAATGAGAAACTTTTATTTAATAGTGATCTTGTTGAGCTCTCTATAATCTGGAAACATACGCCATGAGCCATCTTTCTTGAGTACCATTACCATTGGTGCAGAGTAAGAACTTTGGCTAGGTCTAATAATGCCAGCCTCTAACATTTCGTCAACCATACGCTCAATTTCACTCTTTTGGGCATAAGGGTATCTGTACGACATGATGTTAGGAGGAAGAATCCCAATAAATAGGTGAATAGTATGATCATGATTTTGAGTGGGTGGAAGACCTTTGGGAATATATTCAAATACTTTGGAATGCTTATCAATGATCCCTTGGAGATCTAGGGGAATAGATGTCTTAGATGTTTGAACATCTAGTGAGCATAGTTGTGCAATAACACCTTGATTCCCCTTTTTCAATAATTTTTTCATGCCATTAGAGCTTATCACCTTACTAAGTTTCCCTGTGATACCTCTTAACTCTATTCCTTTTCCTTCCAACGAAAAATTTCATGAAAATTTCTTGAAAATTAAAATCCACTATTACTAATAATTATAACCATTGGATTCCTAGTGTTACATGTCAAATTTACTCAATTGGATAAGTGTCTCATATTCCTACCAATTATCGTAAGTGTCGCATCTTTCTTACAACTTTCGCAAGTGTTGAAAGTTGTTCACAAGTGTCGAAAACATCATTCAAGCATACTGCCATAATGACAACACTAAGGAGGCACTTAAAACATCTCATACACTGGGTTTGGAGAAGGAGAACTGGTTAACTGAAGTCAAGGGACTCTTGACACCTAAAAAGATCTCTGAAACAATGGTTTTGAGGGTGAGCGCTCCCCTATATCAGCCTTAGGAGCGTTGGTGCCCCCCTACAAGGCTTTAGGGAGCGTTATAACGCTCTCCTTCTCTTTTACAGGAGAGTTACTCACTTTTGGAGCGCTAGCGCTTCCCTTAACCTTCTCAGGGAGCGCTACAACGCTCTGATACCCCTTTTGCAAGAGCACTGCCTAATCGGAGGCAGTAGTTGGCCCGTTGAGGAGAATAAGGGGAGGATCTTTCAAGATTAGAAGGTAGTTGCATTTGAATTCTTGGTTTCATCAGAAGATCCCTGATCCAAGGAAGAGGTTCCCCAACTTGTTCTAAAGATAAATCAAGAGGTTAAGCTCTTCTTAACCTATATAAGCAAGTTCTATGATGGTGGAAAGGGGGAAGAATTGCTAGCATGAATCCTATGATCTTATAGGAAACACACAGTCAACCAAAGGAGAGTGATCAGTGAAGTTGTTGTTATCTAGGTTGTGGATATTTCAGGCAAGGGTTAGATGAAGGGGACTTGACGAAGCTGTCACATTCGCATCTACGATTGTAAGCACTGCTGTCGTTATTCTCATTAATATGAAACGCTTGGCCTGTTTCTTTCTAGTTTGTTTCTAATGTTACATAAACTTATCATTGATAGATAGATCTGTTTTCAAGATAATATCCATAGATTAGGAAGTGGTCATATCTTGTTTGTCTACAAGAATCAGCGAGGAGCAAAGGATTGGAGCTCAACTCGGAGCGTGCAGGGACAAACGTCGATAAAGAGGTACTTCTGTTCTCCTTCCTTCTCATGTGTTAGTTTGTATAGATTTGAAAGGAAGTCAGTGTCCAAGTTAAGCATTTTCTGTCTTAGAATTAGGGTCAAGCTCTTTGAGGCAATCTACCTGTCCGCAGGGAGATTTTCCTACAACAGAAACCGACGACTCCACTGGGGAGATAGCCTCAAATCGAAACTTCTTGTTTTGATTTTCTCCTCATTGACCTTGTTCTATCCCTTGATTGTTTCAGACCTGGTTCACTCCTCTTTTGATTGGTTTCATGACATGATTGGCTTCTTACTCCATCATACTCAGCATAGTTGTCGAGTTTGAATTCCAATTTTTGGAATTTTTTGACATTTCTAGGAGTTTTTGAACCTAGCGCCTCTGTCCCTGTGTTAACAGAGCGTCGACGCTCCCTAATATCTTTGCATAGAGCGCTATAATGCTCCTTGCCTTTGACAACAGAGCGCCAACCCTCCTTTGGCCAGTAAACCTTCTAGAATTTCTTTTTCTGGGTTTTGCCTCTGTGTCTCTCCTGCTGGGTGACCCTATGAGCCAATGCTTCTTCCCTTCCAGCCTTGACATCTATCTTTTTGAAGAACAAACATCTTACTATTTGGATTTTGTAGCCTTCTTCACTATTGTTATTGATTTTTTCTGTTGTTTAGAGTCCAAGACCCATGCATCGTCTTTCTCTCTATTTAACAGAGTAAAAACCCTGGTGAAGGTCATCAAAGGCCTACAGATCTCTTTATCTTGATTTTAGTCGAGGTCATTGTTCTTCAACTTTTTCTTTTTGGGTTTGAAGTTTGTTTTTTCTTTGATTGATTCTCTTCTTTCACGTTTCGTATTGATTGCAACGAAAGGGTGTATTGTTTGTATGACTTTTGCTTGTGCTAGTTTGATTTTCATTCATAAAAAACGATAATTAGCAAGATGAGCATTGGGTTGAATTAATCATTATTCATATGAAAAAAATAAAAGGCATCTTCATGATTGATTGTGCATGTTAGAAGGCATCTCAAAAGTTTAGCATCACATCAAGATTTGATTGAAGAAAACTTGTTTGAGGACACTCCTTATTAATGCTTGTTAGTGAAAAGGATTCTCTCTCTCTCCCTTAGATATATGTTCATCGAAAAGAAATGAATGCTTATCATTTTTGATGCATTTTTGGGACCGAGTCATAATTCCATTCGTTTCACTTCCATTCACCCCTTGTTGAGTAAAGAACAGCTATAAAAATCAACGCTAATTAAAAATTATTTAGAACTTTTTCTTTTCTAGGATCTTCCACCAACAGTAGACTAGGCTTAGGACTTTGGATTAGGCTGTGAGCATAACTCTCCAAAGTTTCCAAAAAAAATAGTAGCATCTTGAGTTAGGGAGAGTCAAATCCAATCATCGTATAAGTCTGCCTGGGATCCCCCTCTCACACAGGGGTTATGCACGAGGTCGCATTCAGGTGAGCTACAAGGACTAACCCTCTGTGGTTTAATTGATTGTGGTGGTCAGATCGTATTATGGGGATCGCTTCAAGGTAAATCTACAATTACTGCATGGAAGCCTTTTAGTTGATTTTGAGCTCAATACCCTACCCGTATGTTCGGATCCGACTGTCGATTGTTCCCGCCCAGGGGCTGACTGCAAATTGGTAACCTTAGTGGCCATAATCTTTAGGGTCTTACACGAGGTGACGGTGACGGGAAGTCTCACTGTACCTGGAGAAGACATTGGTCAAACTCACTCGGGCTCCCTGGAGGGTAAATCCACAATTAATGCGTGGAAGCTTGCACTAAGGCATAAGTCTGTTAAGCAGGTCACCATTGTAACTGTTCCACCCTATCCCCGCCCCTTCTGGACTTGTTCACGCGACGTTGGATTTCATCACCAACTAGTACGGTCATCAAAAGAAGGTCCTGTTTGCTTGGTTGTGATTCTTAGATTTCATTAGCGTATGCTGTTTCTTTTCGGTAGTTGGCCATAGATCTATTTCACCGACTCTTTTTCGCCAACATCGACCCTCCACGCCGTTCGCGGAGGCTACAGGGACTTCCTCCAGAAAATATGGAAGGAAACACCCCTTTACCCCCTCATTCTATGGTGGAATCTCCTCAACAGAGCGAGGTTCAAAATACTACAACTCCCCAGGAAGAAGTTCCCACTCCTTTGGAGAATTTTCAAATTGTTTCGAAATCTCCGGAAGCTTACCGCATTCCGGAGGGATATGAACGATGTATCCTCCAACTGAATTCCGCTGGAGAATTTGTTGTCGTCAATCCTTCTAACATTCCGACTGGGTCTCCTCAAATCCCTTTAGCCAATGACCCTTTTTGGACCGCAGACATTGTTTGAAGTCCACCACGCTTGGTGAGATATCTTTATGGAACAGGAGAAGGTGCTGATGCACCTTTTTCCTACATCGTACCTCCAAATCATTTTACTGGTACCACCACCTTTACAACCACACCACCCATTGGTACGAACATACTGTCCGTTGGTCCAAGGTCTACTATTCCCCTCCAGACAACCCATTCTACGATGGTCCCGCACATTCCGACTATCCCCGCCGATAACGCAGTGGTTAATCAAGCTCCGATTGGCACACCTGTAACACCAAGACCTACACTCCCTTTTGGATTCAGGGCACTAAATGCTTCCACTTCCACCACTTGCCAAACTACTACCCAAGTCATACCGGGAAGTTCCATACCCATCCAACAACCTGAAGGGACCGGTCTTGGTGGTCCTAATCCGCTCGGCGGTATCGGTCAGTCATTCACATCTGGCTCTCAAATTTCGGGAACTCTACCTCAAGTCGGGGGACACCCTCCCACCAGAGGAAAAATTCCATTAGGGAGGCACCCTCATGCTAGGGGGAAGCCTCAATCTGGAGTCTACCATCAACCACACGGACAAAATGCATCTTCCACACCTAATCCGTGGAACGTCCTTTTTCAAGGAAACCCACAGTTTTTGACAGGACACAATCCTGAGACTCCGCAACAACCTCCTTATGGACAAGTGCCAAACCCAACCTACAATCCTCAAAACCCATCCGGTTATCCTCCGCTCACACATGCTTCTCAAAACACCTCAAATCCTATGTACCTTGGTCAAAACCAACCTCACACAAGAGGGCCCACTAGTTATAATTATCCACATAACCCAGTGATTGGCCCCACTGGTGTCCCCATGCCACACCAACATTACCCACAGATTAACCGACAAATACCTTTTCTAGATACCCTGAATCTTCCATACTTGTCTCGATTAACGAATGATCCTATTTATCATTCTCCGGTTTGGTCAATTATTCCAGCTAAAATCCCTTCCGACATCCCAAAATTTGACGGAAAGTCTGGAGAAGACCCAAACAACCATGTGATGACTTTCCATTTGTGGTTCTCATCCAACTCCCTCATGGACGATTCTATTCGTTTGTGTCTTTTCCAACGAACACTTATGGGTTCCACAACGAAATGGTATATTGAACTACCACATGCATCTTTTCACGATTTCAACTCCCTCGCCATGTCCTTCCTCACACACTTCCAACTGCCCATTCGATACGAGACGGGTACTGAACTATTAACCTCCCTTCGTCAGACAACGTCTATACATATCTTCGATCATATTCATGAATGGAGATGACGATGAAGGCTAATCAAAGTAGTCATTCCTGACCAATTGTTAGCGGAATGGTTCACGAAATCATTGTTACCCCAGATCGCTCGTGATGTTGCCATGGGTGGTGTAGTCATCGAGGAAGAAGCCATCGCCCGAGCTCAGTACTTAGACTTAGTCTATTCACAATATGGTACTCTGTATGAGTTGATACCGAATGCTACCCATGCCACTAACGATCCATCCAAACCATCATCTGCTTCCCACGCGGATGGAGTTATTGGCTCCGTCAAAACCCAATCTGCTACGCAGTCGGCTGGAACAATTTAGCGACCCGCTTCGACGACTGCTCCCAGCTCGACTGCACCCTCTTCCACCCCCCCTCCAACTCAGGTCTCTGATGTGAATGCGGTCCAATCAACCCCTTCACAACAACTTGGGGGAAATAAGAAAGCAAGAAACAAACCAAAGAAAAACAATAACAACAAACAACCCAAAACCCAACCACAAACCCCTGCTACTGGAAAACAACCACAACGAAAACCGAAATTCCCATGTCTCATTTGTGGAGACGATCACTACACTCAAGACTTCCCACATCGTGATGAAGTGGCCAAATGTTTCAAGGGAAATTCACAACCTGCTGTACTCACTCAGCCATTTCCACAGCAACAATCTTTGGATTCCCAAACCCCCACACCGGGAGGCAGTTCCAACCAACCCCATGATGAGGCCTCGACAAGTGCCCACATTTACATGTTTAACGGGGTTAATCTAACCACTCGCTCTGTGACATACGACACGCCAGTTAAACCTGATAAACCGAAGATTGTTAACGGTCCTCCACCGGACCCGTTACCATCCTCTATTAACCCTCTGTCTGTTAGCCCTCCATCCGGGCCACTTCAGATTGAAAAACCTTCTTTTGAATCTATCTTACGCCCTCCTAAGAGTACCATCCGGAAATCTACTTTTAATCGTAATTCACGGGCTGCCCAAAATTACAATATTGTAGAAGATTTGGCCCAAGCCCCGTGTGCTATGTCTGCCTTGGAAGTTCTAAAACACTGTCCCAACCAACGTGGAACTCTCTTAGCCGCTATTGGCACTTTTGATCCTGAGTCATCAAACAACCTCACGTTTAATCTAGATGATCATCAACCGTGAATCTCCCACTAGCTATCTTTCCAAATCGATGTTATTGTGCACAATCAACAAATCCACCAGACTATCCTGGATGAGGGAGCCTCTACTTGTGTCATGTCCTTAGCTTTCTGGAAAGGCTTAAAATCACCTGCCCTTAACAAATCCGCTACCATGTTACGTGCTTTCAATGGACGAGGTTTTCATCCTCATGGATTATTACAATCCTTAGAAGTTCAGTTGGGAGGCAAAACTATTACCGTTGACGTCGAGGTGTTCGATGCTCCCCTCGATTACAACCTACTACTTGGAAGAAGTTGGTTCTACGCTATGACTTTCGTCGCCTCATCGGTGTTCTGATGTGTACAATTCCCCCATCAAGGAAAAATTGTTACCATCGATCAACTTGATTTCTGTACACTCGACGCTCGCATCCCTGCTACCAACAACATTCCTTTTTTGGGAGATCATCCAGTTACGTATGAAAGCGTTGGTGTTGGCTTATTGAAAGATTCTAGCCTTATGGGTACTTTCCCTACACCTCTTCCACCTACCGCACATCATATTGCCGCCGTCAATATGATCTCGACTATGCCTTACCAATCCTTGGAATCATCTAACCCTTGGATTGTACCTAGTCCTTTGGAATTTGATGTGCTCAGTGACACTATGCCACTCAGCCCAATCGAGGCCGCATACGTAGCTATCCAATCTGCCTCTCCCTCTTCGAACACTTCACATTCATTGGCACCCGATGCTTACTCGGTGCCCTCATGGTTGGACTCCCTATCATCTGTCGTCGATTACATTTCCCACATTTTTCCTTCAAACGAATCGATTATGGAAATGCTCATCATTGACGACCTTCCTTGGGACGACAACCATCATCGATCCTCTTTTCTTCCACCGTTGGAAGAAATTCACCAAGACATACGCTCTGTCTTCCCTCCCAATGTTGTCGATGCTCCGCAATATCCCATCCTCACACAAGATACTCTCTCTGAGGGGAACATGGGTAACATCTCGACTACGATCACGATTGACATTTCAATCAAAGAAGGTGTCGTGGAAAACATTAACCTTGGTGCTAATTGCACACCAAACGAAGTGATTTCTTACACCGCTTTGTTCAAGGAATTCTGCGATGTGTTCGCATGGAGCTATGAGGAAATGCCAGGGATTGACCCTTCAATCATCGTACAAGAAATCAAAACTTACCCTGACGCAAAACTGGTTCGACAAAAACTTCGCCCGTTTCATCCCAAGAAAATCGCAGCTATAAAGGCAGAATTTGAAAAACTTCTCAAATCTGGCTTTATCTACCCCGTCCCTTTAACCGAATGGGTATCCAACCTTGTTTCGGTTGCTAAGAAACAAGGGACCATCCATGTTTGCGTTGACTATCGAGATCTCAACAAATCTTGTCCCAAGGAAAACTACCCTACACCCTTCATCGATCAAATCATTGAAAATTATGCAGGGAGCGTAATCTTCTCTTTCATGGATAACTTTTCTGGATATAACTAGATTGAAAGCTTGCCTACGGATCAACACAAGACAACCTTCATCTACCCTTGGGGTACTTTCGCCTACTGAAAGCTACCTTTTGGCCTTAAAAATGCTGGGGCTACTTTCCAGCGAGCCATGTCGTATGCTTTTCATGACATCAAACATATAACAGAACCATATCTCGACGATTTACCCGCCCATTCGCTAAATCGATCCGATCACATTGATCATTTACGGACAATTTTTCTTCGATGTAGGTTCTACTGTATTCGTTTGAACCCACACAAATGCATTTTCGTTGTCGAATCTAGTCGACTCCTCGGTTTCATTGTCTCCAAAGATGGGATCAACGTGGATCCCTTAAATATCAAGGCCATCTTAGCCTTACCTCCACCTACCAATTTAACCCAACTTCAGAGTTTGCAAGGCAAAGCAAACTTTCTTCGTCATTTCATCTGCAACTATGCCGAGATCACTAAAGGATTTATGCGGTTACTGCAAAAGAACGTCCCTTTCATCTGGGATGACGCTACTCAATGGTCATTCGACACTCTCAAGAATGCTTTGACCCATGCACCTTTGTTACATCCCCCTGAATATACAAAGGATTATATCCTTTACTTGGCCGCTTCTACTTCCACCATTGCGATGGTGTTAGTTCAAGAAGACCCCAATGATGAAGAACATGTGATTTATTATCTGAGCAAGAGTTTATTTGGACCCGAACTCAGATATTCACATGTTGAGAAACTGGCTCT
>WSFP011582981.1:0-10439 GCA_009831015.1 Picea engelmannii | reverse complement strand
ACCAACGTAGGAGGTGCAGGGGATGTGGATGCTGTTTCCATCAAGGGTTCCAACACTGGTTGGCAAGCAATGTCCCGCAACTGGGGACAGAATTGGCAGAGCAACTCCTATTTGAATGGGCAGAGTCTGTCCTTTCAGGTCACCACCAGCGATGGCACAACCGTCACTTCCTATAACGTCGCTGATGCAAATTGGCAATTCGGCCAGACCTTTGAAGGACTACAATTTTAAGTTAGGTTAACTAACATGTGAATGCGTAACGCAGAAGCAACGAAGCTGAGGCGATGCAAAAATATATAGTGGTTGTTGCCACCCGCTTTAAAGTGATTACTCCTAGGAGAGTTTCTTTGAGTTGACCTCGGGATGTGCAGGTTGCCGCCCACTTCTGATTGTTGCTGCTCTATATAATTAATATATGTATTTCGTAACTTTTCAACTACATAGAAGGCATTGTCATGTTCTTAGTCTGTAAAACTGACCTAAAGATTGATCCGCCCATTACTGCGCTAATTTGGGGCTGTGATATATTCGATCAGTTGCATATTTATCCATTGCGTAAATTGGAGATCACTAAATGTCTGCTGCGGATTTTCTTTTCTTGATTTTTACAGATGCCTTGTAGTTATATTGAGATGTCTCATGTATGTATGTGAAATTATTGAGATCCTGTTCTAAAACGTATCTGGGTTTCCATGCGCGGTTTTCAAAATATTCACTTCTATTATATATTCAAGCTTTGTAAATAGGGCAATCGAAAGCGGATCGATCGAGTTATTATATCAATATGTGTTTCCCTTTAAAGTTTACAAGTTCAAATTGAAAGGAAATAAGATATTTATATTTTTATAAATTTTTAATTTAAAATAATTTTTAATTATTATATTAATATAATTATATAGTTACATAGGAGTTGGGAACTTGTAAGGAAAGTCTTCAATTGGTTGGAAACTTTGTTGGGAATTTGAGAGTTTTTTTAGGAGATTCAACATTAAAGAAATAGGAGATCGGAACCAGTTTCTTAAAAAAAAAAGTTTTAAATTAGAATTATATGAAATTAAAATATAAATATTTTTATTCCATTATTACAAATACATAATTTATTACAAATATTTTCATTTTACTTATTCAAAATATCACTATAAAATTACGACTAGACTAAACTAAACTTAAATATTATTTCAAAAATTAGTTAATAATACCCACTTTATGTTTGCGGATATAAAAAAATTTAATGCATGTAAGTTTCCCTTCTAGCCCAAACTAAACATGAAAGTCAAATAAATCTAACCTATCCATGGAAAGCATTTGCTTCACTTTGTACTTGATATCAACCAACCATATCATTGACTTTTATTATATTTTCATATTAAAAGAGTAGTACAATTTTGTTTTTTCCAATAAAAAAAGAATAATGTTTCAAATTTACAAAGATGTTTGAAGTTTATATATGTAAAGTTTATTTTTTTAAAGATGTTAAAATTGTATATATGTATTTTCAATTTTGTTTCTCATTTTTTAATGGAATATTTATGGATATTAAAGTTTTAATATTGTGTTAAATATATTCATATAATAATTAGCACAATTTAAATTAGTAATTTCAATATTGTAGTTGTTGCAATAGGAGAAATATTGCCCT
Source organism: Picea engelmannii (assembly GCA_009831015.1). Taxonomy (NCBI): domain Eukaryota; kingdom Viridiplantae; phylum Streptophyta; class Pinopsida; order Pinales; family Pinaceae; genus Picea; species Picea engelmannii. The sequence goes on along the minus strand of WSFP011582981.1, from coordinate 8,800 downwards.
CCATTGACTTTCAGTTTTATTGAAATAAGATTTAAAATGTATCAATATTTCTATACATTGTAATCTAAAGTATCATTGTAATTTAAAATATTTTTTATATTTTTTTAATATATATTATTGCCTCTCCCAACTTCACGTTTTCTGTAAATTTGAAAGAAACTTCTACTCATTCCAGACACTTGTATCCACATTCCTTGTATTCCCAAGTTTCAGAAACTCACGCAACATATTATAATTACAATAATGCAAAATAAATTATTATCAATATAATTATCATATTGATTAAAAAATGTTATGAAAAAAATATATATAATATAATTGGCTAACATATATGATCCAAGGGAATGTGCCTCGAGCTTAGTGCAAAGTGAGACACTTTGAGACTATTGTATCTAGCTAACCCTATGGTCTAAGGCACTAAAGTATTTTTCAATATGGTGTGAGGTTTAATAGTATTTTCAATTCCCACGCATGTAGATATCAACAATAGTAAAGCATTATAAGCTTTGTCCAAGATTGGTCTCGATTTCATAGTAAAAATATTAAGATTTCATTAAAAAAAATAAAATCGTGCCATAGTCGAGCATTGGGTAAAGCATTTGGAGAGTAACAAACTAACTGCTTAGTTCCTTTATTTTTTAATAAAATCGTGCCATAGTCAACATTGGGTAAGCATTTGGAGAGTAACAAACTAACTACTTAATTGCTTTAATTTTTAATAAAATCGTGCCATAGTCAAGCATTGGGTAAAGCATTTGGACAGTAACAAACTAACTACTTAATTGCTTTAATTTTTAATAAAATCGTGCCATAGTCAAGCATTGGGTAAAGCATTTCGAGAGTAACAAACTAACACCTTAATTGCTTTAATTTTTAATTTTCAATAAGACTAATTATAATTCAACCCACTTTAATTTTAAATTGCCTATACATTTTCAATAGACTAATTATAATTCAACCCATTTTCAATGTAAAAAATTTACGTGAAGAGGATGTTGAATAGTTTAGAATGCTTAATATATACTTAAATTATCTCCAATAAATATAATTTAATCCTACTGAACACTATATAACTTCAACCAAATCTAGTAAATCTTATAAACCTCTAATAAACTCTTCCAACCCCCATAAAATATAATTGATCCAAAATAATCTTATTCATATTTTTATTTTAAATTAATTTTATTAAAATGTAATCAATAATAATAATAATAATAATTAAATTTTAAGGTCATCACCAAGTTAATGATTTGATTGGTAAAGTTTATGGAGGTATACATACTTTAATTTGGATTTGAACTTGTGACTAATCTTTCATGACATCTTAGTGGTAATGGTTTGGTGATTAGTATTGAGGCTCATAATTAATTTGACTAGTAAATCACTTTAAATGTGATTGGTTGGTTAGTAATGTTATCTACATTATGAGGCCAAGCATTGTGTCAAAACATTAACGAGAAATGGAGCCCACGAGATCTGATCATAGGTTGGATGGTAGTGAAGGTTCATAACCAATTTGACCAGTGACCACACGATCTAATCATAGGTTGGATGGTAGTGAAGGTTCATAACCAATTTGACCAGTGAATCATTTAAGGGTTTCATGTTGGTTGGAAGTTAATTCCATCATCATTGTAGGCCCATGGCCAATCATTGTGTTAAGGCATATGTAATCAATAGAGACAAAAAGATTTGATCATAGGTTGGTTGGTTGGTTAGTAGTGAAGGATTATAAGGGTCGTTGCAAGAAGTTGATGGATGGATATCTAGGAATGGAGTGCATAGAAATGCACACACACGTGAATGCATGCATGTTCCTAGAAACATGTATGAATTTGTGATCCTATATCCTTGGCACTCCTCGAACTTTGATGCACGTTTACAAAATCATTTTTGAAGGAACACACATGCATTCATAAGCGTGAGGAGTTGTAGTTTAATTAAAAGATCAACTTGTTGTCGGTTGTACTGTTACACAATTTCCCTATGTGTTTTGAAACTTATTTGAGGAGGTGTTGTAGGAGTTTTTGAATGCCAATGTTGACTTCTTCTTTCATTAATTCTAGGTGGGTTTTCTAAACCTTCTTTTTTCGTACTTCATATATATATTTTTTAAATATAATTTAAATAAATAAAAATATTTTTGTTTCTCTTTAATTGTAGCATATAAATCACATGGAGCCTACACCTCAACAAAACTTGAACCCACCATAACCAATGCCAAAGGATGATAGATTGAACTCTAAACCACAACCGCCTAATTCAAACTTTGAAATGGATGCAAGGATTTGGTGATTAAAATCCCTAACACAATATTCAAGAAACACTAGAGATCCCACACACCTTTCACTCGCCACATAACTAGATACCATTGTTTCTTATGTTGCTAATTTCCAAGTCTAGTTATCTCATATTTCCAATTATAGGGATAGGATGTTTGAGTATTATAACATGGGTTTATATAGAAACTAGGCCATAAATATAAACATTTCAAAACAAGATTTGATGACCTTATTTATTGAGTTCCAAATTGGAACATGGATTTCAGTGACAAATAAATGAATTTGCATGGATTGATTCACCTAAAAAACTTTTTAAAACAACTATATGGATAGGTGGTTCATGGTGTTTGACAAACCTCCTTGAAATAATAAAGATGTCCCATTGTATTTCGTTAGAAAATTCTGACCTAAATTTACCTTAGGTCACCGCATCAACTAAATTAACCTTGATGAATTATAGGGGGTGGGTCATGGATCCACAAAAGATAGAGAAAATTCCAGGCATGACCCACTGATAGGGAATTTTCCTTCTGGGTAGAGGCCTAACCCCCCTACCTAACATCCCCCCATTTTAGAAAACATTAGCTAGACTCAAGGATTCATATCCACCTTGACCTATAACTTATTACAACATAGCATGTTAAATGCATTATCCCACCATGAGGGATATTCAGGTGATGTTGGGGTAGGGGTTGGGCCTTCAAGCCCTATAACAAATTCTATCGAAAAGAGGCCACATGGACACATTTTCCATTTTCATCCTTGTTTATGTGATTCTCATTGATTCTTGAGTTATGAGAAAACAATTATGGGTCGATGGAGGTCACTGAACATGATATTTTCGTGGAAGAGGTTAGTGTTGAATCATCTCTTTGTTCTTCACTAATTATATATAATTACAAATCACTAGTTTTATGTATACTTTATTTTTTGATTTGGTTATATATTGAATTATTACATGTGTGCATTTTCTATGATCTAATAGTATACCTTCATCACCTTGAGATGCATCAGTGATAGTTTCTATCACTAGTACAGTAGTATAAACAACTTTCTTGTTTACTGTACCACACATGTAGGTATTATGAAACTTTGTGTAACGATAATATTTGTCTTATAAAAGTTTTTAATTGTTGAATAGATCATCCCAACTAGGCTAAAATCCATCAAAGAATTATCTCAATCCTTCATCATTGGATCAAGATTGAAATATAACAAATATATGCACAAATTCCATTTAATCAAGTGTAAATGTGAAGTAATCCAAAACATATGGTGTCCCTTTGTTTCCATACATTTCCAATGTAAATTTAATTTGTAAATAAAACAATCATAATTATCACCATGTTTTTCCAAATCTATAGATCGAATGGATGTAATCCTTTATTAATCATAAAAACATTCCCTTATTTCAGTATTATTTTTTGGATAGGGATCCTAGAATATTCCAGTACTTCATCCTCCTACTTGGAACACATATTCTTGATCTATCACCAAGGTGATACTCCTAATGGGACCATTACCTCACTTGAGGATGTGTTAAATTTCCCTTCAATCATTATACCTTCATAATAATTGAAACAAACATGTAGTTTCATGTGTTCAACCTCTATGAGTTCTTTCATACTCCATCTATCCTTGCCAAGCCCTTGGATAGAATATACCATATTGTGAAGGAGTTACACACCTATCCCTTTATTTTACAACCCAAAGTGACCCAAAGGCTCTTAGATGGAATCTACAAATTCATATTGGGAAAGAGATGAAATTGATACCTTTATTTCCTCAATCATCGTACATGCATATTCACTAGAGATGAAGGTATTTTCTTCCTTCAAATCCTTTGTCTCTCTCTGAAATTTGGACCACAATGTCTCTTAGGATGCCACTTCTTTCTTGATATTTTCCAACGATGCCACCAAGAGGAAGAGGTGGGGGGAGATTGGGAACCATTTCCTTAATCATATAGTGAAAGTAAATAACTTTAAAGTAGAAAAAAATATTATAATAAATAAGGAGATTGAGGAAAGATAGGCCTCAATCCAATTAATGAATGAAAGATTAAAACCTATTTGCAAAATGAAAAAATTTAAGTACCAATTTCTTACTCTAGAATATGCCTATAAATGGCCTAATTTTATAATAAAGTCTAAGCTTTTTTTGAATTTATGGTGTGCATGGATTACTGAGACATTCCAATAGAATCATGTATTTTCCTTCATCTCAATAAACCAAATTTTTCTCTATAAATATATTCTAACAAGACATGTCCTTAAAAAAAAATTCTATGAGCTTTGTTGTTATTTTCTAAATTGTGTTTCTTAGTCATATAAGTCTAAAGTCATCAATAGAGGTTGGAGAGTCCTTCTAGGGGACAAATACTATAAAACTATCCTTGAATAATCTTGAAATATAAAAATTACTTCATTCTTTCACTTCACTCAAGATATCATTCTCTATAAGGTCATGAAATCCTATGAAGAAATTGATTCACCAACCATCCAAGGTTGGTGTCTTATATCCATTTGAAAAGACTGTACTACCTCTGTTAGATCTTCCATAGATACTTCCTCCATGAATTCAATGTTTTGTTCATCATTAATGAAACTTGGAAGATATGAAGTAATGGATACAACTTCAAATAAATTAACCTCAATAGGGTCTTTATGTAGTTCCTCAAACAACCTCACTCCTACATCTACAATATTCTTGTTCCCTAGCACAATTTTGTCATTAGTGTTTCTAATTTTCCAAATTTTGTTTCTGATCTTCCACATGGTAGAATAATTATGTAAGAAGTTGGATTTTTCATACCTTTGGTTTATCCAAATAACCTTACTCATCTACCTCCAGTTCTCCTCCTCCCATTTCAATATATTTCTCTTTTGTTCCTTTAGCTCTTCTAGTTATCTTTTTTCTTTCTTTGAGAAGAATCCTATGGTTCTTCCTTATAGGAATTTTCTATCTTCAATTCAATTTATTATAAGGCACTCTATCCATTTTACTTCCATTTTTCTAATCTTGAATCAATTTGTTAATGTTTACAAGGTTATGTTGAAATTATTTCATAGCTACTTCCCCATCCTTGATGAAATGTTTTGATTCCCTAGCTGTTGAATATCTACATTCTTCATTTGTAGGCCCAAAGGAGTTGAATTTTTATAGGGTGAGGGGTTTCTTTTCTTCTCTATACATATGATGTAAGATTGGGCTATGGTTTGAATAACCCCTGATAACAAGACAAGATCTAACCCTTTCATTTTATTCCAAAAAACGTTCTTATATTAAGAACCTATCCAACATAATAAAGAATGAGAGGCTTCCTATCACTACTTCAAACACTGGTAAAATTCACTAAAGGGTCAAAAGGGTGATCCGAAATCGGATCCAGAAGCCTGACAGGGCTTGAAAAATGCTAAAAAATGAAAGTGCTCAGAATGTGACGAAACTAGTACCATTGCATCTGTCTCGTCTTCCTGATTCCGGTGGTATATTTACTTTGTCAAACGGGCTCCGTATGGAGAAGATATCACATTCTGTCCGAAAAGTCAAACATGAAAAAAAATTGTTGACTGTGCAGTCCGTACAGTCTGTACGGACGCTGATGTGGCATGTTCGTACAACTGATGTGGCAATTCCAGATGGCAACACATGAAAGCTCCAGGAGGCGATACGTGTCAGGTAGATTTGGACATTTGGGCATACAACTTGACCTATCCAAAGGTGACACGTGTCACCACTGTAAGGCTGACACGTGGCATGAATGACATCAGCAGATGACGTCGCAGGCTGACGGAGCAGTACGGAGGATGATGTGGCAAGGTGACTTGGCAGTACGGCAACTGATGCGTGGCAGACATGTGGACCAATCAACAACTGACATGTGGCGTATTTTGGTTGGTGGTTAAGGTGCCACGTGGCCCAGTCGTGGGATGCCACGTGGAACCCCGTGATTAGTTTATTGGTTTTGGTAAAATTTGTTATGTCGCCGGGGATCAAACCCGCGACCTCCTTCTGGGGTATGGACTGGCAGGGTTGGGCTAACCGCCCGCCCGTCGGGGCTTAGTCGGGGCTTAGTCCCAGCCCTCGACGTATTATCATATGACCACACCATGTAAATGTTACCTTACAGCATATGCGCGGGGCGGTTGTAATAGTTAGGACTGTGGGCCTATGTATATGCCACGTGACCTGGAGCTTAGCGTAGGGGGCCAACGCTTAGCCTACAGGCTACCGCTCAGCCACATGGAGCCTCATATGATCGTTCAAGGGAGCGCGTGCCCAGGGATCGGGGGCTAGTGCCCGAATTGGTTATAAAAGTGGGTTTTTTTAACTATAATTTGGTTTTTTTATGGTTAATTAACCTATTTTTAATTGATTTTTTGGAGTTATTGGGTAGTTTTGGAGCCTAAATTTTGGGAGGAAGTTGGAGATGAGAAACCAACTTCCCAACTATATAACCAAGGCCTTTTTGAGGCCAGGAGAGAGCATTGAGGGCATTCAGAGAAGAATTATGTTTAGAAGAAGCCAAGCCAAAGCTATTTTGAGGCAGAGAAGCTTTTGAGGAGGAGATGTTGTCGGACCATTTCTGGGAGCTCTGGACGTCCGTTTTGCGTGCCGTTTTCTTTGCATGGTTCTAGAGATCTGGAAGAACATGACCAGATCAGTATTGTAGCCATTTGGCATTGCAGTGATGTACTTTTGATCATTTGAACAGAAATAAAGAAGCCTCCCCCACAAAGAAAAAGGCCCGGAGACGTAGGCAAAGTTGTGCCGAACTCCATTATCAATCTGCGTGTTATGGTTTTCTACCTTATATTTGATTTCAGATCTGCAAATGTGTATATGGCTGTCATAATTCCTCTTATTTCCTCATTCTTTCACTAAGTTTATCAAATGGTTAATTAATGCATGCAAAATTAAAACTCAACCATAAGTCATTAAAAGATCCTACGGATCAAGTGGTATCAAAGCTAGTTGACGTTTGGATTTGAGTTGCATGTTAACCAGGGAAAAGATGCAGCGTGGTGAAGGCGAGCTTGTTGCAGAAAATCCGTTAATTGGATTGAGAAAAAGAACTTCTCACAACGAGAAGATGGCATCGGAAGAAGGGATTTTTCAAGATGAGAAAGAGTTCCGGAAAACATTCCTTGCCATGTCGAAGATGGTGAAAGTCTTGTACGAAGATTACTGGGAACGGAAGCGACCATTTTTGGGTGATTTTTCAAAGGGAAAGAGTGAAGAGGAAGAGGATCATCCTCAGATTCCTCCTTCACCTCCATCAACACCTCCTTCTTCTCCTTCTTCAAGTTCAAGTTCAAGTTCTAAATCTAGTGGAAAGAAAAATGTTCATAAGAATAAACATGAAATGCCATTGTTAAAACTTGATGTAAAATTTGAGTTGCCCATATATGACGGTGAAGTTAATGCAGAAAAACTTGATAATTGAATCAGGTAGATGGAGTTATACTGCAATGTACAACAGATCGAGGATGAGGCCACACAAATCAAGTTGGCATCTTTGAGACTTGCAGGTATAGCTCTTATCTGGTGGCAAAGCAAGCTGCAAAAAGGAACACAAAATGTGGGTAATGTATTTCCATCATGGAAGGATTTCATTTCTGCACTTAGGAAACAATTCTATCCTTTGGGTTATAAAGAAAAATCAATAATTGAATGGCAATCTTTAAAACTAAGAAAAGGACAAACAGTGTAAGAATACACCGATGGATTTCAAAAAATGGCATTAATGTTAGACATTCCTTTGCAAACACAAGAAACCCTTATGAAGTATATAGGAGGTTTACCTGCGCATATTAGAAACACTGTTTTCATGTTTGAACCCACTAACCTTGATGAGATTTTTGTTCAAGCTACGTATATTGAAGTAGGGAAAGCAGGTGTGTCAGGGGAATCGTCGTCTTTGAGGAAAGAGGACAAGAGGAAAAGGCATGGCAATGGCAAGAATGCAAATGCAGTGTCAAAGAAGGAAGGAAAGCCCTCTTGCAAGCATTGCAAGAAAGAAGGACATGATGAGGACAGATGTTGGCAGTTGCATCCCGAGAAGAGGCCAAAGTGGTTCAAAGCAAAGAAGGGAACGCAAACAGTGGAAATGACATCAAAACCCACAGACTTAGGATCAGATTCAGGTGATGAGTCAAAGATCTCATTGGTTGGTATGACAGGTAAAAATGGTGAAGATATTGATTGTAGAAGCAAGTTGTTTCATATAAAGGTAATCATGCGACACACTAAGATAGACACATTAATCGACAGTGGATCTCAATATAATCTAATCTCAGAAGAATTGGTTAAGCAATTGGGGTTAAAAACACAAACTCATCATAATCCTTACACACTTAAATGGATGAGCACTCATCATCAAATACACATAACAAAACAGTGCACAATCAAATTTGCAATTTCATCTAAGTATGTGGACGAAGTAACTTGTGATGTTGTGTCATTAAGAGAATGTGGAATGATCTTAGGTAGTCCATACTTATTTGATCGTAAGG
>WSFP011582978.1:0-10439 GCA_009831015.1 Picea engelmannii | reverse complement strand
AAATGTTGGTTGAGTTTTGTTGTTGGATGGACACAAATTTCCTTAAATGTCGACTGCGTTTTGTTGTTGAATGACCACGAGTTGATACTTCTGTAGTTTCGTATTGTCTTTTTATTCTCCTTCAAATTGAGTGTTTACCCAGCATTCTCCTTGCCAAACATTAATTGCTACAACGATTTCAATGGTCATGTTAATTGCCGTGTTATTTGCTACAGAGAGTTAATGGTCAGCAGTTCCCTTCTTAATGTTAATTGCCACAACAATGTTAATGGTCAACATCTATGTTAATGGTGATGTTAATTTCTACAAGGATGTTAATTCTAATAGTGAGTTAATAGTCAGCAATTTCCTTCTTAATGATTAATTGCCACAACGATGTTAATGGTAAGTAATTATGTTAATGGCGATGTTAATTGCTACAACGATGTTAATTGCTACGACGATGTTACTGGTCATGTTAATTGCCATGTTAAATGTTATGTTAAATGTTATGTTAATTGCCATGTTAAACTACTACAACGATGTTAATAGTCAACAATTTCCTTCTTAATGTTAATAGACAACTAGTATTGTTAGTTTGGTCAATATAGCTAGCCGACATGTTGAGATTTAATTGTGCATAAGTGTTATAATTGTAGCAGTCTACATTAAGATTGTTAATGTTGTTATTTAATGTTAATGGCTAGTTAGATTGAGATTTTGGATTAATTTAGAATTGCCCAGTTAGATTGAATAATGATTAAAATTAAGTTGGTGAGTAAAGACTAAATTGCAAATTTTAGACTTGCTAATTTGATTTATAATAGAGGTTAGATTGTATTTATTGTTTATAGTTCTAGTATTGATTACTTAGACTTGCTAAAATTGATTGTATTTAATGTTAAATTAGCGGGTGCATTAATGACTAGTTGTAATTTAGATGTGCCCCTTTTTGAATGGTAACCAATGTTAAAATAGATTGTAATCATTGACTAGTTTAGACTGGGTGATTAGTTGGGTCGTTGATGATGTCGTGTATTGGCTTATGTCATCCCTTGTTGTCGTCCTCTGGCGTTTCGTCGACCTGTTGTTGGGGTATGGGTGTGGTTTTCCTTTTGGTATTCAATTTTTGGCACATCGAATTTATCTAGAGTCCTTGGTCGAGATAGGATGTGTTGTACCAAGATTATTGATGCGTCTATCACCGAGGGACGACATGATTCCTAATGAGGGGATCATGGTGCACCCTAATGGATAACTTCGATCGAGAACTTTCTCGAGGTCGGTGCATTCTGTGTTAGTGTGGACGAGTGTGGCAAGTTGCTTTAGGTGCATGGGCGGAACGCCTTCATGCATTTGGTTTGTGCGCCTTGAGGTTCTAGTCTTGTTCACCAAGGCCGATGTGTCGGGAGGGGATGTTGTCCTTCAAGCTTGTAGGCATGTCTTGTTTCATTGGGCGGGTAGTCATTTTCGCCTTGTTGTCTATGCACATTTCACCCAGTTTCTCTTGTGCCAGTGCGGGGAGTCATAGTATCATGTTGCCTGGATTGCGTGCTTGTGTTCATCGTTAGTTGTGTGGTTAACTGTTGTTGTCATCACCATCTTTCCTTTCACACACACACAAAAAAAAATTGTACTTTTGCTTCGCTTGTAGTCGTAACGAAGAAGGCGTCGTTACATATGGGAAACAAATATGGCCCATATGGCACAACAACTCGCCCTAAATATGGAAATCATTGACATATGTGTTTGTGCCCAACATATGGTAGGTAGAGGCAAAGTCAGAATCCCTCTCGTAGAGTTGGGGCCATCTGCAGGTTTCATGTCTGCAGGAGTGTAGCACCATGGTTAGTGATGTAAATGGAGGTCGACTGAGGCAGTCAACGATGTGATTGGTGCTCCATGTCTTGTACTTGATGTTGAGATGGAACTACTGCAAGTACGTGGACCACTTCTGATGGTGGTCATTCTGAATTTGCCTTGTGTCTACATGAACTACAAAGGCTTATGATGTGGATGACTGTCTCTTTCCCGAGAATGTAATGCCTCCACTAGCGGCAATACTATACAATGGAGTACCTTTCTTTTTCATGAGTGGGGTACTTACAGACATTATTCAATAGTGTCTCACTATTATAGGCCACATGATGTTTGTCCTTAATGAGAATTGTGCCCACAACATAGTCTCAAGTATCTATCTCAATCTCAAAAGGTTGTTGTAGGTCGAGTAATGAGAGCATTGGGGTTGAGTGTAATGTCCTCACTTTGGGACATCATCATAGTGCAGAGGTTTATGATGACCAGAGTAGCCAGATGGGTGTTATAGCAAGTACAGGGGTTATTGAGAGGCATTGTGAGGTCCAGCTTGCATTTCTCATCATATCTCATCATTATGAGCCATTCCGCATAGGTTGGCTTTGGTTCTATTGCATTCCGATGATTTCTATGATTTTGACTATTTTGAGCTATAAGTCAATTAAATTCACTAAAGAGGTCATTTTGGGCACATTACTTGGAGGAACCTCTCAGTGTAATAGCTCATTGGAATAGGGAGGATAAAGACTACAGGATGGGATGGCTAGAAGTGACTTTCAGTGTCCAGGGAAGCCACAAGGAGAGATAAGGCACTTTTCTGAGGTAAAAAGGTTAATTATTTAATTAAAGTGATTTAATTAATTAATTAAATATTAATAAAAAGAAAGTCACTTTGGAGGGACAAGGTGAGCCACAAAGTATAAAAGAAAGGCACGGGCCTCCACTCATTCATTCATGTATGATCTTATTTTCATATGTGGCTTCTAGCTAGTGAGCCCAGCATTGGGGGTTTTGAGGGTTTTGACTTAACACACCCTAGAGGACGATTCGGTGGTGAAATATTCCACCTAGCTTGTCCCAAGCTTGGTGTCGAAGATGCAATACGCTCCCACACCATTCTAGTTCCAGATCTACTCAGTGGCAGGAGGATTCCACATCAGTTACTTGTGCAGATAGAGAGAGGGCACACCAGTTGGGGGTTTCCAGCAAGGGGGGGCGCACCATTCTTGGAGAGAAATTCATTACAGGTGATTGGAAGGGATTTTGGAGATTCTATCACCTGGGTATTCATTGCAGGGCTTTGGACATCAGATCTAGTCCATTCTTGAGGATTTACCATGGCTAGATCATCATCTACAGGTTGGGATAGATTTGGGAGAGAGAGGATGATTTGGTGATTCAGTGATTTGGAGATCTAGGAGGCTACACCTCATATCTAATCTTGAAACTTCTTCCAAGGGTTTATGATTGCCTGATCTATCATTGTGGAGAGTTTCGGGATATTTGGAGGCCTCATTCACCCAGGTCGAATTATCTAGGGTTTCAGGTATCTAGGGGGGCGCACCATTCAAATCCATAGGGTTTGAGAGTGACTTTGGAGATTTCGGCACCTGGTTTTTCCTTACAGTTGCCCAATCTGTCAGTTGGAATATTTCTTGGGGTGATTGGACACTTTTGGTAGCAAGGCCGAATTGTTGAGGAGCTTCAGCATTCCAGTAGGACGTGGCAGCATTTAGTTAGGGCTTCTGCACTTCATACGGCCAGATCTACCTTGGTATTGGTCTTCATCTCTTATCCAGCCTTTGGAGGCTTATTTTGTATTGTCAGGATCTTTTTGTAACAGCTCATACTTCTATCTTGGAGCCATCTGTTGAGCATTCCATATCGACATCTTCATTGTAGCAGGTTTCTCTATTTCATGAATATAATCATATTTGGAATGTTTTGGCTTGTCTATCATATTGCATATGGTTGAGGTATGTTCCATGTTTATATCTTCTTTTTTATAGCTGCATACACACATATAAACACATCAGTAAACCCTAAGGCTGAAATCAAGAGGCCATTCAACAATTAACACATCTAAACAAGTAGGGCAGCGAAGTGTTTGATGAAATGCCACAACCAAAAAAGTTTTAAAAGACACCAAAACCATGATGATCCTAGAATAATGGCTTGGGATCATTACAGTGGTATCAGAGCTTAGATTCCTGCCAGCCAGTGGGGATTAGCAAAGTTACAATGAATATGGATATTGTTAACAGGATTGAGGAGTGTGCGAAGGAATATGAAACCATCATTAATTTCAGGGGTCTATTAACATTCCAATGGTTCCTATCCTATAAAAATCCTAGTTGGAACAAAAAGAATATTGCAAGTTGGGTCAAGGTAAGGGAGGAAATCAGAATGGTTAGAGAGGCCTTTCAAAGGACCCTCACACCCATTAGAAACCCCACAACCAGTAGGAGAATGCAGCTTTGCTACAGTTGCAAGGTTCCTTGGGAACCTGATCATAGGTGTAGGGGTAAGGGTAAGAAGCATATTTTTGAGGTACGAGAGGACAGTGTTGATAAGGCATGTGAGGATGGATCGATTGAGGCTTATATGGAGTATTCTGATGATGATAGTGACTCTTTCATAGAGGCTAGCAATAGTGACTCTTGTATAGAGGATGAGGCTACTAGCACGCTTGAGGAGGAGGATGACCCTTGTGTGGTGGATAGGAAGTTGGATGGATAGGATGATAGCACTAGTGTCTCAGTAGACATATCACATACCATTTATTACCTTACACCTCAGTAGAGTGGTGACACTAGTGAGGATTCGCATGTGTTATCACCTAGAGATGATGAGCTTCCTATGATGGTCGTGACACATATGTCATCATTCCAGACACCTCTGATAGACACGTCACATGAGGAGGTATGCGGCATGTCAGATAGGGTTGATGAGACTTGTGTGAGGGATGCACACCACAGACATGTAGATCCATCGATCCAAGAGGAGTTACAGAGAGTACAGACAGTGGACCTTACACATACAGATCAGCCAGAGGAGATTGAGTCACAGTTTTTGGAGACTCCATTAGTTGAGCAGATTGTGGATGCTGACAGTTTGATGGGACACTCATTTCCAGGATCAGCCTGCATTGATGAGGATGCACTCTTTAGCAGTTAGGATGACCATAGCACGTCTCTGGATACATCTATATGGGATCCAGGCACAGATGATAGTAGCAGGTTGAGTGCACAGGAGGATATGGCTGCCCATACAGGATACAATGTGATTCAGAGAGAGATAGAATCTAATGATGGGGTACAGTGGCATACATGAGTACCCAACAACACAATAGACAATGGGAAGTTCAGCACATCATCTTATGCAGAGAGTGTCTTTGGGGACTCCAGATTTGACATTAGCAGGACTAACAGTAGCAATGAGGGATATGAGGTGGCACCTTAGCATGACCATGATCAAGAGTCACACCACTTAGCAGCATAGTTGATATTTAGTGAGACTATGATCATGATAGATACTAGACATTTTGATGAAACAGATGCGTTGGTGGCCGATTACTGCTGGGAGGCATCAGTGGCACATGGTAGTGCAGATGAGGGATTCACCGTGGATGACTTTTATACTCCCAGGGAGAGAGTATCTGTGATGAGGACCGACTACCAACAAATGTTGAGTGACAGAGATTACCTGTTGAGGGTTGGTGAGATGTATCATGAGGCTCTGAGGGGGCAGGAGTTGGAGATGGACCTACTCACTCAAGAGTTGGAGAGCACTCGAGGATTCTTGAGAGGCACATAGACAACCCTTCAAGAATCAGAGTTTAGATCAGATGAGTCTCTTGAGGAGATTTGTCGGAGATCAATTTCATCTTTCTTAGTGGACACTCAGATGTATCAATCAGTCACATTGATAGAGGGTGTTGGTGATCTAGCAGAGGAGCACCAGTTGATGGAGGACACTTCCATTTGTGTTCTGAGAGAGGTTGACCTCCATGTAGAGGTTGATCCAGCAATATGCCCAGGATGTATGATGCAACATGAGTCTACGGGAGACGACATGAGTATGCCAGAGCATACAGTGACAAGTGATAGCTCAAAGGTACATGTCGAGATGTATGGTGGGACTCAGAGGGGTGTACTACCTTGTAGGGAGGAGACACACTTAGGGGATCATGCAGATGTCACTCCTTTACAACAACATATGGCTATGAGATCTCACCTTCACCGTTTCAACAGTTGCATGGGTGATGGGAGATGGAGATTGGTTTACCAGCAGTTGGAAGAGTTACTTCTGGTTGTATCTAATGGTTGGGGTTTTATGATGGCTACATGTGAGCAATTATCAGGGGTACAGGTAGATGAGCTCTTGGTCGAGTCCTTGGGGTTGACTGAGGTAGGCAGTATTTTTCAGTCCTATGGTTAGCTACATATGTCTTTGTTATCCCTTCCCAACACTTTTACCTTAGACAACAACATGAGGAGGGATAGGCTATGGCTGAGGACATGGGGAGTGGATAGGCCGAGACCACCTGGCAGAAGTACTTTTACAGCATCCAGCAGGATAGAGGTGGATATTCATAGGTAGCCAGCTGAGACTTGGTGCGTGATGGTGAGCACCATAGGCCATATGATAGCAGATGAGCACAGAGGGCTTCTGATAGTGATCAGTCTGACACAAGGGAAGTCAAAGGAGATTGGAAGTGATAAAATTCCAAGTTCACCATGGGATCCAGGTGTTCATTTGGCTAGTAGGATGTCTTACTATAGGGTGTGCCAAAGAGCCACATATGCCACCATGGGTTGGTTTGTAGTGGGCCTGTAGGGATTTGTCCAATGGAGCGAGACATATTTTCACTCTTGGTTATCATGATCGGACGTGGAGATGGGTGGACATGTACTTCCCCTATAGAGATGTCTTTACATGTACAGTTTTGGGACAACAGGTCCAATGGTCACTAGTATTTCAGCTTGAGGATCCAGGAGAGGAGGGTCCAGTATGTATGTAGGGGGTAGACAGTCATGGTCAGAGTGGTGCAGGGCCAACATGGTGATCTTCAACAGAGATTAGCATGGGACCCAAGGATTGAAGGATTGAGAATTTCACTGACTGACAAGGGATTGTGGACCATTACCGGGGAAAGTTATTATAACTTTCCATTGAGCTTCAGTGTTGAGAGGAGCACATCGCTTGCGAGTGTCTCACAGAGGTCTTGTAGCACCTCATTCTGGCATAAGCATGTGCAGTTGATGGAGGTTGTGTGGATCTTGGTAGAGACTTGGAGGATGGACTCATTCCGAGATGAAGCCATGTGTCATATGCAGGAGACTCACAAAGATGATTTTTTTCAGGATTATGCTTTCCAGGGGTTAGCAATTCATGACTTGTTATGGTACCCAGGGGGTAGAGTGTATGAATGTTCATCTTTGTATGGGTTCTACTATGTATCTCATAGGTGGACATGGGATCCTAGTATTTTACTTGGAGGGATTTGGTTCTTGCTTGAGGACAAACAATTTTCTAGCAGAGAGGACTGTAATGTCCCCACTTTGGGACATCATCACAGTGCAAAGGTTGATGATGACCAGAGTAACCAAATGGGTGTTATAGCAAGTACAGGGGTTATTGAGAGGCATTGTGAGGTCTAGCTTGCATTTCTCATCATATCTCATCATTATGAGCCATTCCACACAGGTTGGCTTCGGTTCCGTTGCATTCCGATGATTTCCATGATTTTGACTATTTTGAGCTATAAGTCAATTAAATTCACTAAAGAGGTCATTTTGGGCACATTACTTGGAGGAACCTCTCAGTGTAATAGTTCATTGGAATTGTGAGGAGAAACACTACAGGATGGATAGAAGTGACTTTCAGTGGCCAGGGAAGCCACAAGGAGAGATAAGACACTTTTCAGAGGTAAAAAGGTTAATTAATTAGTTAAAGTGATTTAATTAATTAAATAAATATTAATAAAATTAAAGTCACTTTGGAGGGACAAGGTGAGCCAAAAATTATAAAGGAAATACAAGGGTCTCTACTCATTCATTCATGTATGATCATATTTTCATATCTGGCTTCTAGCTAGTGAGCCTGACATTGGGGGTTTTGAGGGTTTTGACTTAACAAACCCTAGAGGATGATTCAGTGGTGAAAGATTCCACCTAGCTTATCCCAAGCTTGGTCTCGGATATGAAATACGCTCCCACACCATTCTAGTTCCAGATCTACTCAATGGTAGGAGGATTCCACATCAGTTACTTGTGTAGATAGAGAGAGGGTGCACTAGTTGGGGGTTTCCAGTAAGGGGGGGTGCACCATTCTTGGAGAGAGATTCATTGGAGGTGATTGGAAGGGATTTTGGAGATTCTATCACCTGCGTATTCATTGCAGGGCTTTAGACATCAGATCTAGTCCATTCTTGAGGATTTACCATGGCTATATCATCATCTATAGGTTGAGACGACTTTGGGAGAGAGAGGACAATTTGGTGATTCAATGATTTGCAGATGTAGGAGGCTATACCTCATATCTGATATTGAAACTTCTTCCAGGGGTTTGTGATTGCCTGATCTATCATTGTGTAGAGTTTTAGGAGATTTGCAGGCCTCATTCACCCAGGACGAATTATCTAGGGTTTCAGGCATCCAGGGGGGCACACCATTCAGTGGAGGAGTTCATATCCACAAGGTTTGAGAGTGACTTTGGAGATTTGGGCACCTAGGTTTTCCTTACAGTTTCCCGATCTATCAGTTGGCATTTTTCTTAGGGTGACTGGACACTTTTGGTAGTAGGGCCGAATTGTTGAGGAGCTTCAGCATTCCGGCAAGACGTGGCATCATTCAGTTAGGGCTTCTGCACTTCATACGACCAGATCTACCTCGGTATTGGTCTTCATCTCTTATCCAACCTTTGGAGTCTTATTTTGTATTGTCGTGAGATTTTTGTAGCAGCTCATACTTCTATCTTGGAGCCATCTGTTGAGCATTCCAGATCGGCATCTTCATTATAGCATGTTTCTCTATTTCATGAATATAATCATATTTGGAATATTTTCACTTGTCTATGATATTGCATATGGTTGAGGTATGTTCCATGGTTATATATTCTTTTTTATAGCTGTATACACACATATAAACACATTAGTGAACCCTAAGGCCGAAATCAAGAGGCCATTTAGCAATTAACACATCTAAACAAGTAGGGAAGCGAAGTGTTTGACGAAATTCCACAACCAAAAAAGTTTTAAAAGACACAAAAACCGTGATGATCCTGGAATAATGGCTGGGGATCATTACATTGAACACAAGTGTCGCTTGAAATCATCGAACTCTTTTGTTGCGATTGACCCCACATAAAATCTACCTTTCCACCACCCTTGGTCACTTAGATAAGGGCCCATGCAATATGGGAGAATCCTAACATGAACCTGTGATAGAAATTGGCAAGGCCTAAGAAGCTTTGAAGCTCAGTGAGTGTGGTCAGGCATTTTTGGTTACGAATGACCTAGATCTTGGTTGGATTGACATGCACCGCATGCTCATCAATAATGTAGCCTTGCTAATGGACCTTGTTCATGCCAAAAAACATTTTTCCAAATTTGTATATAGTTTGTGTGTCGCAGATTGTGCAAAACCTATTGAATATGTTGCAAGTGTTATGCCCAACTCTTGCTAAAGATAAGGATGTCATCCAATTACACCACCATAAAATAATTCATGAAAGGCTGCAATATATCGTCCATCATCCTCATGAAATTTGTTGGGGCATTCCTCAAGCCAAATGCCATGACCAACCATTCAAAAAGACCTTCTTTTGACTTAAAGATAGTCTTTCATACATCAATATGGTCTATTGGGACTTGGTGGTAGCGAGTATTCAAATCAATCTTACTGAAGTATTTGTCCCCCTTGAGTTGTTCAAGAAGATTATCAATTCGAGGAACTGGGTACCGGTTCTCGACTGTGATTTTATTTAGGGCCTGGTAATCAATGTAGATTCGCCAAGTCCCATCTTTCTTCTGCACAAGAATGATTAGGCTTCCACAAGGTGATGAGCTTGCTCAGATGTGCCCCTTTTCGACTAGCTCTTGGATTTGGCACTTGATTTCCTCATTTTCTGACAGAGAGCAGCAATAGACTGGACCATTGGGTAGTGATGTATCGTGGGTCAGATCGATTGAATGTTTGACCTAACAATTCAGAGGTACTTCAATGGGTGAGGAGAATATGTCTTTGTATTCTTCCACGACCTCATCCACTTTATTTTGTTGTGTGGAGAGACCTACCGTGGAGTTCATGGATGTGGTTGCAACCTTCCACTCTGTAATACCCATTAAATAAAATATTTGGCATGTTAATAAATTTATTTAATTGGAAATTCGAATGTAGAATTAGATGATAAATTTGATTGTTGTTACTTTAATTATCGTGCAAGACAATGACTTGCCAAGTGTCCTTAGTTATTGGACAGATGTAAGAGACAATATTTTTATTAATTAAATGAAGTGAATAGAAGGAACAACCAAGTTAAAAAGAGATGATCATGAATCCATGAGTGGGGAACAAGTTAGAGCTGACCTTGAGAAAAAAGGGACAAGTGTAAAAAGTCAATTTTGATGATTGACACACCCT
>WSFP011582977.1:0-10439 GCA_009831015.1 Picea engelmannii | reverse complement strand
AACTTGAAGCTATGTGTTCCTTTACTCTGTTTTCAATATCTTTCAACATCTTTCTTTTCATGTATTTCTAATGAATGATTAGCTATAGTTTAACTCAAACTTTTATTGTAGTTTGAATTTATTTGATTAGCTAATCATTTACAATTTTTCCTCTGTGATTGCTATTATCAGTTTCAAGTCCTGTAGGTCATTTGGATGGTTATATTTTATACTTCATTAGAAATCTCGTTTTTCTCTCCTTCTTCTGTTATGATATGTGATTCTTTCATGATTAAAGCCTCATATTTTTCAACAACGTTACTTTTTTATTATTTTACTATTCTCAAATTATTTCAAGTACAGGAAACAACCTCTACTATTATTGTGTTATTATTTTGAGTTCCAAAACTCCTTTTCTATTTCATCCCTCAAAACTGAAACAACAAATCTTTAAACATTTTATAATTCAATAAAATTTTACTCCCCATGACTGTCCCAAATAATAGACAGCCTAACATAGAACCTGGCCTTCAAGATCAAACTAGCATTGCTTTGAATTTATTTAA
The DNA here is from genome assembly GCA_009831015.1 of Picea engelmannii. Lineage (NCBI taxonomy): Eukaryota > Viridiplantae > Streptophyta > Pinopsida > Pinales > Pinaceae > Picea > Picea engelmannii. The sequence continues at coordinate 9,894 of WSFP011582977.1, read as the reverse complement.
TACTATCCTGCAAACAACAACTACTCGGGTCGAATTAGAATTCTCATGGGCAGTTATCGAGAAAGATATCAACATCCAGAACAATGGGAAGCTAGACAGAGACAGTTGAGAAACCAACTCTGATTTACCCTTCACATTTGATTGTTACCCCTTAATTCTCTTTCTCTTTTCGGATGCCTTGCAGTATGATTTAGAGCCTTAAAGTATAAACTCAGGAACAACATTCCCTCTAAAACATGACTCCCTCTGAGTCTGTACAATATCTAGAGCCATGTTAGCCCTTGACCAAGTTTTGGGAATTTATTGATCATGTTGACCTAATTTGGAACTTCGACAACCTGTCTAAGGAGCACAAGACAAAACAAAGATCACGAGATCTCGGCCCCCTTTTTGGGTTTTTGGGAATATGTAACGGGAATGGGATGTTGGCCCATGGGTTTACCCATGTTTAGGCCTATTTTGTATGTATATATAGATGTCTAGGACATATAGAGGAGGGGGATGAAATATCTATGTGATGTAGGCTAAGTGCTAAGAGTTGGATCTGTGTGATCAAGGCTTTGTGCATTCTGTGTAAGACTTGTAGAGCTGAGTACAAGTCCTTGGGAGATACAATAGGAGGCTTAGTGCTGTAACACAAGGAAGAAGTATCTAGAGAGCTGTGCAGATCTTCTATCCCATGAGTAAGGGTTTTGAGACTCTATGCTTGTAATCGATTGATTGAAGACAATAAAGAAGAAGAGTTGGTGGACGTATCCCTAGGAGAGGGGTGAACCACGTAAACACTGTGTTGTCTTGATTCGTGATTGTCTTAATATGTTTATGTCTTCTTTTGCTAAGTTCTTGAGATAATTATGATAGATCTGCTTATGCTTAGTGCTAATGATAGGTAGAATGATATATCTGATATACATGAATATGCTCAGTGCTTGATCTACCAGATCTGACCTATTTACTTATGATAAGTGCTTAAATACATTAGATCAATGTTAATACTACGAAGTTCTGTCTTATAAGCGAAGTGGTTATTGACTGTATATTGAGGAACTAACGACGCTAAGTACTTTATCAAATAGTAAAATCACAGATCTGTGTCCCAGCTAAGGTTGCAGACACTTGAGTCCTACAACCGCCCCTACCTCTACCTCAGGTGAGACTTCATCTGCTTCGCATGAGTTGCAGAAAGGGCTGGTAGTTAGGGTTTTTTTGGTGCGCTGTTGTAGCGTTGAACCCTGGGTCTGCCCTTGTGCCAACAAGCCATCTTCTCCCTCTACATTTGTTGATATTTTCTAATTCTGATCTCTAATGAACTATCCTAGGAGGTTTCTCCTCCCTACTAGATCCTAAGGGATGACTCCCTCTGAATTCTAGCTCCCTATGAGCTGGTACTTGGTGGGGACACCTATCTCACCACTAGTGGAGCCACATGCTCCTACTCATAAATGGAAGGTTTGGAATCAATGATGTGACTCCATGTAACTCGAGAATATTTGAGGTAGTTTTATCTCTCTAAAAGTATCACATGGAGCTACATGTGATACTACATCCTGCAAGGCATCACAAAACCATGATGACCTCTTCCTGGTCATTGCAACATATCTAGGCAGATCCATTGTCCTGACTAACTCTATCGAATCTTCCTAATGGTCTAAGGAGTGAATAAATGGACTAGAGGGATCTATATGGTCATCTTCAGAGCATTCTTCTCTTCACAATCAATCTCCATGTGAAACATTATTTATCCCATAAAAATATCCTAATTTCCATAAGGTTCTAACATCATCCTCTTCACCTTTGGTACATGGATGTATACTATCATTTACACAAATCTATGTCTGGATAGTCTGATCCATGTCTTAAACTAGAGACCATCTAATCTATTTCTTCCTACAATAGTCACTATAGCTCCCTCTCCCAGATATCCCCTATGACCTTCCTTGAACAAGAGCAATAACAAGGGAAAGTAGCATACAAGAACAATATTCTTATGATTAGGAAATAGAAACAAGGAAAACAAATATGAATATGAACAATCATCACTATAGCTATTTCTTAGAGCTATTGCCTATGACCTTCCCAGGACAAGAGTCAAAACAAAAATACAAGAACAAGATTAATAAACAAGAACAACACTTTTCTAGTGTTGTGACCAATTATTCCTCCATGGTAACCTTCCTGGAACAAGTACAAGAGTAAGAATAAGAACAACACTTCTCTAGTGTTTCTACCAGTCATTCCTTCATGGTAACCTTCCCATAACAAAACAAGAGTAAGAATAAGAACAACACTTCTCTAGTGTTTCTACCGGTCATTCCTTCATGGTAACCTTCCCGTAACAAAACATCTCCATGGAATTTACAAGGTAACCTTCCTGGGACAAAGACAAAAACCAAGAACATCTCTCAGAGGAGATCAATTCTATCTTGCAAACAAGTGCATTATTAGTACTAAAAAATGAGCATTTACATAATGATCATAGTACCAACAATATTTAATACATTTGATAGCAAAATTACTCAGTAGTAATAGAACTCTAAAGATTGTTGTCCCGATTACAATATTTACTTAAGATGCAACAATATAAAATATAAAACATGATATGAAAATATGGAATCTTGTTGCTGTTGTCCCATTTGATTTCAAGTTGCCATATACTATAGGAGACATCACCACTATTGTCTCCAACTCTTGGGATTCCTTTACGTGCACTAGATCTAAGATCCCTTTGGATCTACTATCACTGCTTGGACAAATGTCTTTTTTCCAAGTGTACATATCCTACGAACACCCTCATGATATAACTTATATACAAGTGCGTACCTCTAAAATTTGTATCATCATCCAACTTGTCTTCTAATCTCAAATTTCGTGCAACTGGAAACTAAAAACTGCAACTATAACTAGCAACTGCAACTGCAACTGCAATTGAAAACTGCAAGTGCAACTGGAAACTACAACTGGAAACTAGAAACTGGAAACTGGAAATTGGCAATTGACAACTGACAACTGGAAACTGCAACTGGTAACTGCAACTATAACTAAAAATTGACAACTGCAACTGTAACTGCAACTGAGAAATTTCAACTTTCACCAAGTTGCAATATGATACCACTAGGAGGTGCACTAGGCTAGGGTGAGATGATCTATGAAAAAAATCATCTCAACATCCTTCAATAAATTTATCAATGAGCTTGACAAGTTCAGGTCTATGCAATGCCAAATTGCAGTGACAAACATAAACTACGTAGTGGAAATATTTCAACAAATCTCTGAAACCATGTTGATGTTTTATGATTTTCATATCTTGATAGTTATTGCCTTATGATTAATAACAAGATACACTTTCATACAATAGTTATCATAGAATAAATATACACTGAAAATCTCAACTATAATACTGCAACGAAAATGAAAATATCTAGAAATATTAACCATGCACAGTAAACACAAGAACACAACACAAGAACACAAGAGTTTATCCTAGGAAACCCAACCTTGGGAGAAAACCCAAAAACCTTTCTATAGAATAATTCAATGAAAGATATTACCAGTACATCACCATCAATAGCTAAAATACCATACAGAGAAGATCCTCCCTAAGGCTAGCATCACCAAGACCTAGCACCTCAATAATATGACTAACAGAAACCAAGAATATCCTTCCCAAGTGTGGCACACTCATCAAGATACAAGAAACCTAGAAATAACGAAATTACCAAAAATTGCAGCTACAACTGCCTTGTGTGCATTGTAGAAGGAGCTGTCTAATTTGAAAAATGAAATGACCCAGTCTTGTATTTATACTAATCTTGGCACCTGTCTGGGGACAACTTCTTATTCTAGGTCTTCAATTTTACTTTATTATTTCTGTCTTTTACTAGTGGGGCCGACTTCTCTTCCCGGGTATTCAATTTCTTCCTAGGGATTATGTAATGGTGTAGATAGGTCTTATTGTACTTTCTTGTGGAGAATGATTGCCCAAAGTTGAAAATATTGAACACCAAACCACTCCACCTATTGTTTTATTGATTTGCTTGATGTACTCTCTAGTATAGTAGAATGGCTTGTATATTATGTACCCCTTCCCCATAGACGCTTCCGATTTTTCCCTTTTTTGAACAAACCACTTCAACTTTATCATGTACCTCTCTAAGAAGAATATCCAATGTCATGAGACCACCCCGGCTGATTCAACCTCATTATCTAGGTGAATTAGAAGATGGACTTGTAAGTCCATGAAAATGGTAGGGAATTCCTTCTCAAACATATAGACAATATCAACTATCTCTCAATGCCATCACGTAATTCTATACACATGAATCTACTTTGATGTAATCCAACATACAAATGAAAATAGTTTAGATATGGTTCATTGCGGGTCTTGGGGCAAATCACATAACCATTCATGATAAAAGGATAATGATACTATAAAATAAATGCATACAAAATTAATTGGCATAAAACTGTGAGTGCATAGCATATGATAACCTACACTACAAAAAAAGAAGAATGTAATTGACATACATACCCTCAGAAGGTTTGGATGGTCATGTGATTTCAACTCCAACAAATTTTCTACTACAATGAAGCAACATCAAAGAGTGACCAGTGTAAAGAAGGAACCTCCACACCCAAGATAACTTTCTTCACTAGAGAAATATCATGTTTCTTTAATATCCATGAGACATTGCCTTTTTTAATAGACCAAGAGGGACCGACCTCTCCCATGATTTCTTTTCTTGGCCAATGTTTCTTTTTAGTTTTTGAAGAAATAAGATCTCTCCTAACACGTGTGTTAAAATTTTTAGGATATTCAAACAATGATTCCCCATTTGAATTGAACAATTATGCAATTTCCTTCTACTTCTCTAGGTCATATGCCCTAATCTAGTTTGTGAGTGTTAATATTTCAAGTCTCTAGGTTCTCTCCAATTTACCATTGAAATAAAATGTTTCTCTTATATACTGGTGTTCTTCCAGTAGGAATACCCTCGAGTAGTCATACACCATATTTCATAGGTGGTTGGATCACCTATATTTTATAGAATATACATAGCATTTGCATCCATGATACTCTTAATTTGTTACAATACCTATGGTGTTATTTTTGATGTTTGGACAACATAGGGAAGACATTCTCTTAGAATAATAATTAATAATATAATTATTGATTATCAAATATAATATATAATAAGTAAATGATAATAATAAATAGTTATTGATTATTCAAGGGACACATCCTTTCATGGATGGTCACCATATGTTCCCTATATATGGAACACTCATCATTGTAATAATATATCGATGATATCTCATATGAAGAAAAAAACCAAAATGGTATCAGAGCAAGACCGGGCTGACTCCCTCATAGGAGGACCCAGGTAAATATGAATTGTGAACCCCCACTTTCTCATCTCATGGATCACAGACTTATCATGCCTGTATCACTGCATTACATTAGCAACCATGGACATGTTCCTCATGCCTCATGGGACGAATGGACAATGGAGATATTTAGTTTGGTGAAGTGGCCAATGAAGTTCACCATGTTTGAGCTCATGAAGGAGTTTCCACCTCGGGAGCTTCCAGTCACAATGGTGTCCGCGGGGAATCAGGGAAAGGAACTGAATCTAGAGAAACAAACGATTGGCTTCAACTGGGGAGAAAACGAGCTTTCCACCTTTGTTTGGTGTGGGGTTTGATTGTGCAACGTGCTCAAGAAATGTGGGATGATGTCCAAGAAGAAAGGGGCCCTCTACATCTTCTTTGATGGATCCAAAAACCTTTCCGAGGGTGGGGGGTTAGATTATGAGATGAGTATTTGTTTTGACATTGCAATGGATCCCACGCGTGATGTCATATTGGCTTATATGAATAATGGGGAACTTCTTCATCTAGACCACAATTTTTCGGTGAGAACAATATTCCCTAGATTCATCGGAGGACACATGATCAAATGGATAAAGGGAATCCAGGTTACATCACAAGAGTTTGAAGGCGACTACCATTACCATGATAACCAACTTCTACCCTCCGATGTTGATGCTAGAAAGGCTATTGCATAAGGGTGGTTAAAATTTAACCAAGTCGAGTTTAGGTGGGGTGAGCTCCTCATTGCTTGCCTGGGTATTTGGCTCAAAATTTTGTGATGCCCAATTGCATTTATGCTTCCCCCAGATGCCAAGAGAGAAGTAATGATGGTCTTCTAAAACCTTGACAATGAATGTGTTGCATGAATAATGGACCTGTCTTCCTACATATGGACAATGAGTTCAACAAGGATTATAGTAGAATTTGGGTTGAATTTGGGCATTATTAGTGCATAAAATTCACATAGAGATGGAATAAAAAACATAAATAAAATAAGGTTAACATTGACCATTCAAGACACATATAAATGAACAAAACTTTTAGGGTTTTTGAATTACTTGCGAGACAAGTCATTTCAGATTTGTGTATGTGGGACATTCAATGTATAAATAATGATGACAAATGTCTTAAATCCTTTCATTATGAAGGATAATGGCCACATCGGTGTGTTCCAGGAGAGAGTGGAGGAGCCAGTTACACAAAGAGTATTCCTAGAGGAATGAAATTGCTGATAGAGTAGAGAAGCTACTCTCAGTCTTAGTACTTAGAAGTTACAGAGTCCTAAAGGGAGTAGTTGAAAAATCCTAGAGGGAGTAGCTACAGAGAAAGTGGAGAACCTACTCTCAAAGAAAAGAGCCAGATAGTGTTTTGTAGTAAGCACCCTAATCTAGCTTGTGATTTGAGAAGACTAAGCTATAGCAGAGCAAGTGTACCAATGTGGTACAATTGGACATGTCTCAAGAGATGAAGAAACACTATGAAGATATACATTTCTGATTAGGCAAAGAGTACAATTGACAGAAAGCACACCAGAGGGTGCTGCCTCAGCTTGAGATCAGTCAGGATTCATGGAAGAAGAATTCTATAACACTCAGTACTGCGAAGGTAGAATATATCGTAGCCAATTACGCAGGTCATGGAAGCAGTGAGGCTTCAGAGGATTCTCGTAGGATTTCATCTGAGACATGGTGTAGATGAAGCAGCTAGGCTTCAACACACAAATGAGAAAGATGGTTTAGAATTCATCTTGACATGCCTTAGATGGTTAGATGAATGAACCAAGACATTCGTTTCATAAGGAAACCTCGATATGTATTGTGAGACATTGAGTCCATGAGGGAACCTTGATATGTATTAGACATTGGTTTCATGAGGAAACATTTATATGTTAAATAAGTTCCAAGATGACATTCCCTTTCAGAGGGAGACAATTGAGACAATTGATCCTATAGCTTTAGTTAATGTTTCCAGAGATATTGCAGTAGGTCGGAAGATACTTGCATGGGCTTGTCAGACTCTGCAGGAGGAAAAAGGACATGCAACTCCTCATGGTGCCTTATGAGAGAGCAAGAGACTTTAGAGATATTCATGATATGCCATAGATATGGGTCACATCATTCATTTTGAGCCTTCCTGTTATGAGGAGGAAACTAGTCATCCAGTATGGAGAGATGCCATGATGGAGGAGTATCAATCCATCATAAATAATGATGTGTGGGATATTGTTCGGAGACCTGAGGGGAAGTCTGTAGTGACTTCCAAATGGATCTACAAGATCAAACACACAATTGACGGGAGCATCGAGAAGCACAAAATGAGATTTGTTGCTAGAGGATTCTCTCAGGTGGAGGGAATAGATTATGAGGAGACATTTTCTCCTGTTGCTCAATACACTTCTATCTGAATGATTATTTCCCGTGCAACATCCGTGGGTTAGAGAGTACATCAGATGGATTTAAAGAGAACCTTTCTCAATGGAGATATTGAGGAAGAAGTATACATTGATCATCCATATGGTTTCGTGATACATGATAAGGAGTCTCATGTGTGCAGGTTGAATATGGCCTTGTATGGAATCAAGCAACCACCTTGCACTTGGTATGCAAGGATTGATGGAGACCTGATGATTTTTGGGCTTCAACAAACAAAAGTGTTGTCGATCCTAGCCTATACTATAAGACTGTTAATGGTGATTCCTTGATTTTGGTCCTCTATGTTGATGATTTATTCCTCACCAATACAGAGAGACTTATTGTTGAATTCAAGTATGCATTGGCCTCTAAGTTTGAGATGAAGGAACTTGGTCTGATCCACTACTTCTTGGGACTAGAGGTGTGGTAGAGACTTGATGAGATCTTCCTGAGTCAAGGGAAGTACATAGTTGATATATTAAAGAAGTTTGGATACTAAAATTGAAGCCAGTGGCTACACCAATGATGACGAATCTGAAGATACTAAGTGTGTCTTCTTCCGATTCTGACGAAATTGCTCCAAATCTGTACAGACAATTGATTGGATAATTGATGTATCTGGTTAACAAGAGACCAAATATTTTCTATGCAGTGAGTGCACTTAGTTAGTTTATAATTCATTTGAGATAGACACACTAGATTGCTACGAAGCATGTGTTGGGATACTTGTGAGGCACAGTTGGACATGGTCTGAGATATACTTCCAGTATTGATATGATCATGAAAAGGAATAATATGGACTCAAGTTGCTTGAAGTTCTTTCCACATGTCATTTAGCATCAGGTCGACATTCACTCATAGGTGTGTACCTATGGTGAAAGATCCTGGTGTGCTATTTGTCCTATTCATGGTGATTTGACAAGGAATGATAAAAACTCAAGATGCTATATGATATTACATGCAGACCCAAAGTGAGCCTAATCTTAGAGAGAGTTAATTGGCTCAGAGGGAGAGCCACAAAAGGAGTTTCTCCTTGGTTCAGGTGGGAGAAAGATGTATCCCAAGACAGATAGTGAAGTGTCATGAGTCTAGGGTGAAGTTTGTATACTTCAAAGACAAGATTGGCATGTTGCAGAATGTCTCCCTCGATGAGAGGGAGTGTTTATGTTTGGAAAACATTGGGAAGACATTCTCTTAGAATAATAATCAATAATATAATTATTGATTATTAAATATCACATATAATAAGTAAATGATAGTAATAAATAGTTATTGATTATTCAAGGGATGCGTCCTTTCATGGATGGTCACCATATGTTCCCTATATATGTAACACTCAACATTGTAATAATATATCGATCATATCTCATATGAAGAAAAAAAACAACAATTATTATATACAAAACATGTTATCACCAAAGAAGACAGTTGCACCAAATTAAGTATGCCAAATAATGTTAAATATATAAACAAATCAATCAACATGCTTACTTGAGAAAACTCCTAGTCTTGGATAATCATAATGGTGTATGCACATATGCCATACATATTAAAATACCTCTCCATTGGTATGTGTCTTGACACATTATATAGTTGTATCCCTTCCCATAATTTCTTCAATTCATCTATGAATGGTTGGAGGAAGATATCCATTCTATTCATTTTCATTCTACCAAGGACTATAGAGCCAACATAAAATGTTCTTTCTTGAAAAAAAATCATAAGGGATAATTTTATTGATCATTACCACTAGTCAAATAGAATAGTTGGTGTTTTGGAGGGAATATAGGTTAAATGACAGGCCAGGATTGAACAAATCCATGCATAAATTAAATTTTATTAAAGAGATCCACATATAAATACACTCAAACATGATATTTGGTTTCATCTTCCCATAGGTTCAATGATTATTATTATTCACCTATGAATTCATATTTCATAATAATAATATTTAGAAGACACCATAATCCCTAGGATTAGGTATCTAACATCCCCCCCCTTAATCCAAAGGGGTGTTTGTGATTCCAAGCATATTTATGAACTTTTCAAACTTTTCTCTTCCAAGAACTTTAGTGAAGATGTCTACAATTTTATCACGTGTGGAACAATGTAT
>WSFP011582967.1:0-10439 GCA_009831015.1 Picea engelmannii | reverse complement strand
AAATAAATGGCTCCTAGCATAACTTAGTAGGGACATGAAACAAGGACACCAACATGTGCTTGTCCCCTAGGGTTTAATCCAACAAATTATAATAACAAAATGCAAGTAAAAATACCATAACCATTCAATAAAGAAGTGTTGCAAAAATTCACTTACATCCACCAAGCATTCATATAGTCAAACACTAGTTGTAAACCTTCCACCAAGAAAATGCCAAAATAGCCAAGAAAAGCCTCCTTCAACAAGTGCGCATCAAAATTTCAGCCAAAAACCCTAAAGGAGGGCGCAAATTTCAGACCTCACCAAGAGTGAGTGAAAGATGATGATTAAAATGAGAGTTTTAGCTCTCTACTTATACAATACCAAGTGACCTTAATAAAATTTAGGTCACCAAAAGGCCGACAAGGCCAAAATACCAAATAATATTGTTTTACATTAAATGTCATAAATTAAACCCTAATCAAGAAAAGTGAAGACGTCATGCCCTTTCTAGGGTGATGTTATCCCTTTTTATGGCAGCATTAGCCTCCTGGAGCAAAACGTTAGCCATCCTTGGGCCTCTCCAAGCTGCCACACGTGCCACAACTTCCATAACTGCCTCCCCAAAACGTCCACAATGTTGGATGACGTCATGGGAATCCTGGGTGACGTCATGGGCCTTCCAAGGCCAAAGTTCCAGTGGAGAGGGCACAACCCCCCTAGGTAAGGCTCTGCTAGGGTGCCTCTGTGGAACGTCCTCTTCTCCGGTGCAAACCCCTCTGTCCTGTCTCTACCCCCTGCTGGGGTCTCAACATCCATCTGGTGGGCTCTTCAGCCCCATGGAGGTCCAAACTAATCATCTCCCCATGTGTACCTGTCCAATATGGTACCTGTCCGTCGGGTATGATCCTGCACATTAACAGATACAACCCTCCATGGGCTCATAAGTCGTAGGGATCATAGCAATGTCAATCACATCCAATCATCAATTTTATTACACATGTGCATAAAACCCCTTTTACCCAGTCAAGTGCTCAAAGATATTATACAAATTTGCAAGGCAAGTTTGGAGGAAGTGACAGGGTGTCCTATTGGGCTAGTGTCCACTGGAAATGGGATGTTTCCGGAAGAGATGAAATCCAAGTCATGTTAATGGATGAGGTGGATAAAGGATGTCTTGACAAGGGGTGTAGTGATAGCAGGGAAATTCAAGGCTTACCTGTGGGTTCCTTTGTAGAAGGCGAGTTGCACCTGTCCTGGATGCAAATGTTTCCATGCCCATTCATGCCTTTTATTCTTATTTCTTTATTTCTTTTTCTTTCAAGAACCTAATCAAGGGACACTGCCTTGGCGTGGTGACCAGTGGTGGCAATGTTACTTGTTATCCTCCACTTTTAGGGATAACTAGGAGAACATGTCTTGAGGCCCACAGGTCCTAGACATGGAGTACCGAGAGCAAGATTGACTTTAGCATGGCCCTGGAGGGCCCACCTTTTCTTTCTTCCAACGCCTTTATCTTGTCAGCAACATCAACATCCATCACCATCGGCTTGGTTTTTTGTCAGAGATGGTTCTTGCTCCATGAGGTAATTAGTCCGGGTATCATGGTATGTATCACTTTGATCATCAAAACCCTTGAATATGTGCAGTTGATTCCTTTTGTTTCTAACAAATGCTTGGATCTTACACTTGCCCACTTGACCACGTCTGGGGGGATTGACAGGATGCCCTAGTAAGCCTGTGTTTGTAGGTTTTGGTTTGCCACTAGGGGGGATTTATGAAAATCCATCGTCTGTTGTCGTCACAACACCACTTTTTCATCTTGTTTCCCGCTCACCTATCCCATTCCACTTGTTCGGGCACTGGGTTGACCTATTTTCAAGATTGCACCTTATCTCGTGGGAAGAAGGGGATAAAGGCCCAGAAGGTAAAAGCAAGCTGGTAAAAGATAAAAGCCTAAAGAATAAACCCTCGAGATGCTTCGCCCAGGGATCTCTGAGAAAGCAATAAAAGGCTTCTCAGCAAGAAACAAGAGGGACCCGAAAAAGTAATAAAACTAGACCTAACCAGAGGATAGGGGGTCTGATCACGAGCCAGCCTATTAGGTCCATGGGTACCTAGCAGTATGACATTACCACCAGCTGGTTACCATGCCAGGGTAGTGACTCTTGGTTGCATGGCCAAGGGAAAGGGGGTCTCATCACGAGCCAACCTTCTCATTTCGGTGAAATTACTTATGGGTAACGCTGTCACCACTGGTCACCACGCCAGGGCAGTGTCCCCTGATTAGCTCTTGAAGAAAAAAAATCAATAAAGAATAAAGGAATAAAGAATAAAAGGCATGAATGGGCTTGGAAAAATTTGCATCCAAGACAGGTACAACTCGCCTTCTACAAAGGCACCCACAGGTAAAGCTTTACATCCTCTGCCCTCACTGCACCCACCTGCTTGGACATCCCTTGACCACATCACCCACTTATATGGCTTGGATGAGGTCTCTTCCAGAAACTTTCCTCTTCCAGTGGACACTAGCCCAATAGGACACCCTATCATTTTCTCCAAACTTGTATTGCATGTTTGTGTAATGTCTTTGAGATTTTGACTGATGTATTAGGGATTTTATGCACGTATTTAATAATATTGATGATGAGATGTGACTGACATTGCTATGATCCCTGTGACTAATGAGCCCATGGAGGGCGTAGCTGTTGATGTGCAGGATCATGCCCGACGGACAGGTACCATTTTGGATAGGTACACATGGGGAGATGATTAGTTCGGACCTCCATGGGACTGAAGAGCCCATCAGATGGATGTTGAGATCAGAGGGCAGAGACTGGACAGAGATGGATCAAGGGCTTTGCACCGGAGAAGAGGAGGACGTTCCACCAGAGGCACCTTGGCAGAGCTTGACCTAGGGGGATTGGCCCTTTTTTCAGTGCAATGTTGGTCTTGGAAGGCCTAAGACATCACCCATGATGATCATGACGTCATCCAGCCTTATGGACGTCTTGGGAGGTAGATTTGGCAGTGTTGGCACATGTGGCAGGTTGGAGAAGCCCAAGGATGGCTAACATTTTGCTCCAGGATGCTCCATTTGCCCTAGAAGGGGCTAACATCTCCCTAAAAGGAGCATGACGTTTCTCTTTAGCTTGTTAGGTTTTAATTTTGAACATTTAATGTAAAACAGTATGATTTTAGTATTTTGTCCTTGTCGGCCTTTTTCATGACCTAAAATGTAAAATTAGGTCATGGTATTGTATAAATTGAGGGTTTTCACCTTCATTTTTTCATCATATTTCACTCACTCATTAGTGAGGTCTGAAATTTGCGCTACACTTGGGTTCTTTGGCTGAAATTGTGAGGCACACTTGTTGAAGGAAGGCATTTTGGATTTCTATTTGGCATTTTTGGCATATTTCTTGATGGAAGGTGTTACAACTAGGGTTTGCTATGATTTTCTTGGTGAAATGTAAGTGAATTTCTGCAAAAATTCTTAATCGAATGGTTGTATTGTTATTTCTTGCATTTATTGTTACAAATTTGCTGAATGAACCCTAGGTGACAAGCACACATAGTAGGTCCTTGTCTCATGTCCCCATCAAGAGATTTTTCAGCCATTGTTTGAAGAGGGAAAGAGCCTAGCCGTAGCTACACTCTTCTCTTCTCTTTATTTGCTAGTCGTTTTACTTTCAAGCTAAGAAGAAGAAGACGCATCAGAGCCTAGTTCTTCTACACTTTGATGGGCCGATTTTCTAGGGTTTTTTGGTGAAGCCTTGCTGTAGCAACACGTTGCCTTCCAAACCCTCTTGTCTTGGTTTTATGCCATTTTCTCAGCTAGCCGTCATTGCCATTGAGTTAAGGAAGGAGGAGAGAGCACCGAGGCCTAGTTCCCCTACACCAAGGTGAGCCTCTCTCCCCTAGGGTTTTGACTTTAAAGCCTTGCTCTAGCAACACCTCAAAGCTTCACCTTCTAGTCCTTAGATGTACTATATTCTTGATCCTTTAGCTCCTTCGTCCTCTACTTTTGACTCCATTAACCCTAAGGCACTAATCTAAAGACCTCTTTTGTCTTGAGTAAACTTGATCACAACAACTCTCAAAACTTTGAATGAAACCCTAACTACTAACCCTAGCTTAGAAACTAACCTTACTAACCTACTATTGCCGTCATCTCTTGCTATAAATATCATTTGTGCAACGAACGTTTCTCTTATAAGCAATTGAATGGTGGTTTAAAGGCATTAATTGAATGAAGTGTTGATTGTTGCATTGAATGCCACGTTTTTCTTAGCATTTATTGAAGAAGTGACATTATATATCATTTCTATTTTATAAACATTGACTTCGTCAATATTTATTATCCAATTGCTTATATGTGTATCAGATAGTCATTAATTTATATGAAGTACTAACCAAGCGAGCAAGCTTGCATATATCAGTTTCTTGTTGCTTTGTCTCAGACAGGTGCATCTCTCTTTTTTTGGTTATACTTTATTATTGGCTGTTAGCCGGACTATCTGCTCAGTGGTGACTTGTGAGGGGGGAAACTTATCTTTGTCTTATAATCCTTTGCCTTCTCAAAACACCAGGTCACCGAGGACGTCTCCCTTGGGCCTGACCTCCCTAAATAGAAAGAACCATCCCATTGAGGTGACATTGGGTGGGATCGGTTCCAGTTACGCCAGTTTGCCTCTTCTTCTCTAGCCTTTTATCCTTACTACAAACTGTGCGATAAAATTTTGGCGTTGTTGTCGGGGAACACTGAGTCAAACTTTCCTCAAGACGACAACTTTTCGGTAAGCCTTGCCTCTAGAGTCTTCATCTTATAAGCTTACCTGGCGACTCCACCTTGGGTGTTTTCCCTTATCTTTTGATAGTTTCAAGCAAACTATTTGGCGACTCCACAAACTACATGAAGGTACAATAATCCTCCTCTATCCTTCAGAAGAAAGCCTCCCCGAAACTCTCCTGTTGTAAAATCACTTTTTCGAGGGAATCTTCCTTTAAAAGCCATGTCTAGCTCTTAGACCACTACAACGAACCCAACTAACAACCAAAGACAATGGTCATCTACTCTTTTCAGACCACTAGACATGTCAGCCATACTAGGCTACCCTAGGCAAATGCCACCCAAGTATGAAAAGTGGTTGCCTAAATTTACCGGTACTGATGCAATCAATGCCGAAGAGCACATGAGCAACTTTTGGGATTTTTTCCAGCTTCATCCCGTTAGTGATGATGYTGAAGACTTAGTCATGAAGTTGTTCTCCGCTACCCTCCTTGATGCTTCAAGACATTGGTACCTAAGCCTTCCCGATGGTGGCATTAAGACCATGGACAAACTAGAAGAAGCTTTTCTCAAGAGATGGAGTATCAAAGAAGACCCTAACATGCTTCTTACCAGGTTGAATTCCCTTTGGAAACATGAGAATGAATCTATTCGGGAATTCCATACTAGGTTTGAAACGTTGTTACAAAAGATCCCTGCAAGCCATCATCCAAATAGTGATTACCTTGTTCATATTTATAGCAAGTCTTTTAATGGCCAACTAGGGTATCTTCTCAGGGACAAAATCCCCTAATCAATCCAAGAAGCCCAAGAGCTGGCTACTAAAATTGAGGGCAACCTCCTTTCATCTAAGATTGAGCCTTTCGCAAATCCAAGGGGGAAAATGGACACCAATCCAAAGATAGTCCACAATACCGAACCTACGTCAGACCTTTGCGCCAGTATGGCAAAATTACAAGCTTCCATGGATGGTATCATGAAGAATCAAGAACTAATGAGTAGGATCGTCAACTTGGAGAGATCCCAGAGCCAAGCACCTAGGGTCCTGTACAAAGGTCAATTTCAAAAGGGGAACCAATTTTATAAACCAAAGAATGAGCAAGAAGTTCCAAACACCTTAGCCCCTACAAACGTTGTGGATGAAAACCCTTGGTGCTTAGAATGAAATGAAGCACATTGGGAGCATGAATGTCCTTACAGTAATGATGGCCATCAACAAGTAAACAATATAGGCCACATCATGGAAGGCCCTCAAATAAATATCACCGCTGCAGAGCATTAGGAGGGCATGAAAGAAGCAGCTAGGTTGGCTAGAATGGCAGTAATAAACAACCTAGACCAGGAATCAAAAGAAAAGTTGAAGAAACAAGAGTTCTAGGTGTATAGAAGAATGAAGCTAAACCAATCTTCCATTGACCAAACAAAACCCCCACCTTTGGATGTACTTCTTCCCAAGACATCCAAGACTGAAAGGGTTAACTTGAACTTTGACTTTGAGGGGGCGCTATCCAAGATGCATGTAACCATTCCCCTGAAAGAAGTCATTAAGGTGCCATCTGTCAAAGAGCGTTTTGACAATTTCTTTCAAGGATCAGATGGACCCATGGACCCTCCTATCATGTTGCAAGCCGATCATTTTAGGGTCCAATACGGTGAACATCCTCCCTTCTTCATGACTTTAATAATGAACAACAAGAGCGTCAACAACTGCATGTTGGATACAGGGGCAAGTGCTAACATGATGTCCCTTAGAGTCATGCAACAAATAGGGTTGAAAGTCACACGACCTTACACGAATGTGTGTGGCTTTGAATCTAAAGCCATACCAACACATGGGTAATTGAGAATGTCCAAGTTTTCCTTAAAGATTATCATGAAAAGATCATCCACATGGGCATAGTGGTCGTAGATGTCCCAGATGTGTGGGGGATGTTATTGCCCAGGAAGTTTGCCTCGGAATTGGGGGGTACTCTTGAGATGGACCTCACTTATGTGAATATACCCTTGAAAGATGGAACTATGGTTTGTCTCCAGAATGTACTTGTGACTACAACTCATGTGCAAGAGCCTAATGTTTCCAACAAAGATGACAAGGCACATGATGAGATCATACAAACTCTTCATAAGTATTCTCCAGAAGATATGCTTTTTGCAACAGAAGAAGACTTTGATCAGATTAAATGGCCCAAGAAAGAGGAATACCAACAACTCCTAGACAAGTTCAAAAGCAAGGAAGCCGGGACTGTGAAGATACTAAAGAAAGCAAAAGATTATGTACATATCCATTCGTCCCAGTAGGAAGTGTTTACAGCAGAATCCCACCCTCCCTCTGCACAATACACCAGGGTCGTCCAAGGGACAACCAAATACAAGATCAGGAAGTACAAGGAAGGGGACGTAGTGTGGATGTGGGATACCTAGAAAGGAGAGCTAGCAAATGTCAAGGGAAGCACTCAATCATGGCTCGGACCTTTCAAAGTTGGAAAAGAATCAGTTGATGACTCCTACTATTTGTCCACTTTGGAAGGAAGAAGGTGCCCATTACCGATCAACGGGCTCCTCCTCAAAACCCACCAAGGTGGGGGAACCTGACTTCACAGGTAAGTGCACGTAAGTAGGCATTCTTGCATTCGTGTATTATACCATTTGCATTGCATGTTAGTCTACTTTCACATTCACGTTATTGATTTCTTTATTTCAGTCTTATATATCTATATATGATGGGGTGGCATTAGCACCCCAATTGGTTACTAATGTTGCTATTGATATCAAGCAGGTAAATAGGTTATGCTAGAGATGCTGAGGTTCTCATGCGCTCTACGGTGAGCACATGTCCCCGAGTTGGAGCTAGATGTTATCCCCCACTTTTAGGGATAACTAGGAGAACATGTCTCGAGGCCCATAGGTCCTAGACATGGAGTACTGAGAGGAGGATTGAATTTAGCATGGCCCTGGAGGGCCCACCTTTTCTTTCTTCCAGCGCCTTTATCTTGTCAGCAACAGCAACATCCATCACCATCGGCTTGGTTTTGTGTCAGAGATGGTTCTTGCTCCATGAGGTAATTAGTCTGGGTATCATGGTATGTATCACTTTGATCATCAAAACCCTTGAATATGTGCATTTGATTCCTTTTGTTTCTAACAAATGCTTGGATCTTACACTTGCCCACTTGACCACGTCTGGGGGGATTGACATGATGCCCTAGTAAGCCTGTGTATGTAGGTTTTGGTTTGCCACTATGGGGGATTTTTGAAAATCCATCGTCCGCTCCTGTCATAGCACCACTTTTTCATCTTGTTTCCCACTCACCTATCCCATTCCACTTGTTCGGGCACTGGGTTGACCTATTTTTAGGATTGCACCTTATCTCGTGGGAAGAAGAGGCTAAAGGCACAGAAGGTAAAAGCAAGCTGGTAAAAGATAAAAGCCTAAAGAATAAAACCTTGAGATGCTTCGCCCAGGGATCCCCGAGAAAGCAATAAAAGGATTCTCAGCAAGAAACAAGAGGGACCCGGAAAAGTAATAAAACAAGACCTAACCAGAGGATAGGGGGTCTCATCACAAGCCAACCTTCTCATTTCTGTGAAAGTACTTGTGGGTAACACGGTCACCACGTCAGGGCAGTGTCCCCTGATTAGCTCTTGAAGAAAAACACGCAATAACGAATAAAATGCATGAATGGGCTTGGAAAAATTTGCATCCAGGACAGGTACAACTCGCCTTCTACAAAGGCACCCATAGGTAAAGCTTTGCATCCTCTGCCCTCACTGTACCCACCTGCTTGGGCATCCCTTGACCACATCACCCACTTACATGGCTTGGATGAGGTCTCTTCCAGAAACTTTCCTCTTCCAGTGGACACTAGCTCAATAGGACGCCCTGTCATTTTCTCCAAACTTGTATTGCAGGTTTGTGTAATGTCTTTGAGCTTTTGGCTGATAGATTAGGGATTTTATGCACATATTTAATAATATTGATGATGAGATGTGACTGACATTGCTATGATCCCTGTGATTGATGAGCCCATGGAGGGCGTAGCTGTTGATGTGCAGGATCATGCCTGACGGACAGGTACCATTTTGGACCAGTACACATGGGGAGATGATTAGTTTGGACCTTCATGGGGTTGAAAAGCCCATCAGATGGATGCTAAGATCGGGGAGCAGAGACAGGACATAGATGGATCATGAGCTTTGCACTGGAGAAGAGGAGGACGTTCCACCAGAGGCACCTTGGCAGAGCTTGACCAAGGGGGATTGGCCCTTTTTCAGTGGAACATTGGCCTTGGAAGGCCTAGGATGTCACCCATGATGATCATGACGTCATCCAACCTTATGGACGTCTTGGGAGGCAAATTTGGTTGTGTTGGAACGTGCAGTAGGTTGGAGAAGCCCAAGGAGGGCTAACATTTTGCTCTAGGATGCTCCATTTGCCCTAGAAGGGGCTAACGTCTCCTTAAAAGGGGCATGACGTTTCTCTTTAGCTTGATTAGGTTTTAATTTTGAACATTTAATGTAAAACAATATGATTTTAGTATTTTGGCCTTGTCGGCCTTTTTCATGACCTAAAATGTAAAATTAGGTCATGGTACTGTATAAATTGAGGGTTTTCACCTTCATTTTTTCATCATCTCTCACTCACTCATTAGTGAGGTCTAAAATTTGCACTACACTTGGGTTCTTTGACTGAAATTGTGAGGCACACTTGTTGAAGGAAGGCATTTTGGATCTTTATTTGGCATTTTTGGCATATTGCTTGATGGAAGGTGTTACAACTAGGGTTTGCTATAATTTTCTTGGTGCAATGTAAGTGAATTTCTGCAAGACTTCTTAATTGAATGGTTGTATTGTTATTTCTTGCATTTATTGTTACAAATTTGCTGAATGAACCCTAGGTGACAAACACACATAGTAGGTCCTTGTCTCATGTCCCCATCAAGAGATTTTTCAGCCATTGTTTGAAGAGGGAAAGAGCCTAGCCGTAGCTACACTCTTCTCTTCTCTTTATTTGCTAGCCGTTTTACTTTCAAGCTAAGAAGAAGAAGACGCATCAGAGCCTAGTTCTTCTACACTTTGATGGGCTGATGTTCTAGGGTTTGTTGGTGAAGCCTTGTTGTAGCAACACGTTGCCTTCCAAACCCTCTTGTCTTGGTTTTATGCCATTTTCTCAGCTATCCATCATTGCCATTGAGTTAAGGAAGGAGGAGAGAGCACCGAGGCCTAGTTCCCCTACACCAAGGTGAGCCTCTCTCCCCTAGGGTTTTGACTTTAAAGCCTTGCTCTAGCAACACCTCAAAGCTTCACCTTCTAGTCCTTAGTCGTACTATCTTCTTGATCCTTTATCTCTTGCGTCCTCTACTTTTGACTCCATTAACCCTAAGGCACTGATCTAAAGACCTCTTTTGTCTTGAGTAAACTTGATCACAACAACTCTCAAAACTTTGAATGAAACCCTAACTACTAACCCTAGCTTAGAAACTAACCTTACTAACCTACTGTTGCTGTCATCTCTTGCTATAAATATCATTTGTGCAGCTAACGTTTCTCTTATAAGCAATTGAATGGTGGTTTAAAGGCATTAATTGAATGAAGTGTTGATTGTTGCATTGAATGCCACATTTTTCTTAGCATTTGTTGAAGAAGTGACATTATATATCATTGCTATTTT
>ML917453.1:5306-15745 GCA_009831015.1 Picea engelmannii | reverse complement strand
TTATTTCCTATGGCTTTTATCTTTTACCAGTTGCTTTTACCCCCTGGGCCTTTAGCCCCTTCTTCCCACAAGACAAAGTGTAACCCTCAAAGGTCATCCTAATGGCCAGACTAGGGGAATGGGATGGATGAGCGGGGTATAAGTTGTAAATATGATAAGATGGTGGGAGTGGACGATGGCTCTGCAAATCCCCCTTGGTGGCTAACCAAAACCCATGAATACAAGCTTACTAAGTCACCCAATCAATCACCCCAACAATGGTCAAGTGGATTAGTGTAAGATCCAAGCAGTCATCAGAAATGAAAGGAATCTAATGCATATATGAGAAGGTTATAACGATCAAATATGACACATACCATGATACCTCGGACCAATTACCTCATGGAACAAGAGTCCTCTCTGATGCAAGTCCATGTCGGTGGAGATGGAAACTGCTACTGCTGACAGGACAAATATGACGAAGAAGAAGAAAGATGGGCCCTCCAGGGCCATGCTCAAGTCAATCCCGCTCTCGGTACTCCATGTCTAGGACCTATGGGCCTCGAGACATGATCTCCTAGTTATCCCTAGATATCGGGGATAACACATCTCATGATCAAGTGTAATGCTATCTCTATGATAAGCAAGTATATGAAGCAATACATCATCAAAACCTCTAGCACATCATCATTCATGTCATCAACAATCCATGGAACCAAGTGAGCACCCTAACCATCCATAGTGTAAAAATTCACTACTATAAGCCTCATGCAAAATGAGGGGTGACATGCCCTACACAATTCTTCACGAGTAGCAGGAGGGAATTTTCTTATCTGAGCTCAAGGATTGGTAAAGATATTACTGCTAGTTATGTTCATTCCTATGAATTGGGGTCATGTGAGAGAAGGTACGCAGGGACATTCAATAATGTTAGAGTTGGAAGCACTAAAATATTGCAAATATGATCAAACATTTCATGTTGTAAAGTATGTTAAATTATTCCAGGGAAGTGAGATGTAATAAGACTGAGCAGTACTAAACCACCAAGAGAGCATTGGGCCGAACACCGATGTTTCAGACTGCAAGGAAAATTAGTCACTGAATTTGAAATGCAATAATTTTGTCCCAATGCCATCATAGTAACCTTACCTAGCTTAACTTTATATTTTGTCTTTATTCAATCTCAAGTATCACAGACACAGGTGGTAAAATATTGCCAATAATCACACATGCCTAGAGAATTTGAAACTTATTTTCTGCAGAAATATTAATTGGATGCACCTTTCCAACTTCCATGTCTAAGGATTGCTTCATTGGTACAACTACCAAAAAACACTAAATAGAGGAAGAAATTGGGGAAGAGGGTACCATCAACTGAGACACATTCCACTCATTGCGAAATAACAGCACAGGTCGCTCCCACTGCAAATCACTTTAAATTCATGATTAGTATTTATCATCATGAGTTTCTATTATCATATTATAAAGTCTAAACAACTAATTCTTGGATTCCTGTAACTATAAAATAGCGAGTCTGTGCTAGTCAACATTTTAAGACTTTATGAATTTATGAAAGAGAAGGAATTCATATCAACTCATATAAACATGTTTTTGGAGGTCAAACTCAAATACCTAACATAATTTTCCTTGTCGATATTATATTTGAAGCATGGAAGGCCAAAACAATATATGTGTACTGAATATATATTTTTTCAAAACGCTGCATATAATAACTTACAGCTGTACTTTGGCTAATCTGTTGTGCCATAAGGGGTGTTTCTATTGCGTCAAAATAACCCAGGAGATGCACTTGGCCTCATCCACAAACACTCGGGTCTTTGCATTGATACAAGTGTGTGTCATCTAGTGCAACAAACATACTTGAAAAGTATTTTGAATTTGAACATCAAAGCAATGTATATGGTTTATAAGCTTTACATGGATAAATCTCTCATTTCCTCCACAATTATATGTAAGATTCTTCAAAACTACATCTGTGAGCAGAGCTTTTGGACCCAACAACATATTTACTAGTTTGGGGTAGGCCTATCATAGGAGTGAGTTGATCAATTGTGTTTCATCTCCAAATGGCAATGATGCTCCTACTGCTCTAGCTTTGCCTTACTAAGCTTGAACAAAAACCGAATGAACTAATGAGACTCTCAATGCTATAGTCATTCTAGCCCACATAGGTGATTCAATTCTATCTGATTACTGAAAGTCTCATAAGTGTTAGTATGTTTGCCAGAAACTACCAAGATGATTTGATGGGATTCAAAGAAAATAATTCATCAAATACTTATAGCTTTCCATGGATTCCCAAAATCGTTAGAGATAAAAACAAAAGAGAGAATGGAAACAAAGTCTTCAAGCGTCCTCTTGCTACCAACTTTTGCACAGACCACATTATCCCAACAGAGTACAGAATTTGCTTTCGGTCAGAACATGCAGCTAAATGAATTCAATTTTTATTTCCAAGCTAGAGAAAATCATTGATAATCAAGTTTTGAACCAAGATTAGCACCTTATAACAAAAGCCCATTTGTGATTATTCAATGTATTTTATTAATGGCGTAAGCACTGCTTGGATCAAGAGTAAACCTAAGCAAGCACCCCTTTTTGAGTGATCAAGTTTGAATAATGTTGACAATATCACTGTATTTATACCCGAGAGCACCCTTGTGTAAGGAATGGGTGACCGCCAAGTAGCTATGTAGTAGTTGTTATTGCACTTTTGTTCTTTATACAATATTGTAATCACGGAATCACTTTCTTCTTTCTATAGGGAGTTGATCTCTAGTGTTTTATGTCTTGATTGGGCTCTTGTCATTGATGTAATTAATGTTCAACAATGTACGTAATGCAATCTTGACTTAGTGAACAGTAGTTTCATTAATGTAAATCCTTAATGGTCTATCATTAATGTAATCATTAGAAGATGGCCTGGGTAGTCCCTCATTAATATGGTGGGTAGAAGGTGGCCCTCAAGGTCCTTCATTAATGCAATGGTTGGGGCTAGTTAACATAGAACTAATTCCTGTCCTGGGTAGGGTGCTCGCATGTCAACAACTAGAGGGAGAAGATTGTCGAGCGATTTCTATGCTAATGAATTCGACATAAAATTGTCAACCCGGGGCTCGTAAGCTTCGAGGTGCAAGCACAATATATGCAGGATGAAAGCAAGCTAACCTAATCTAATGAAAAAGAAACACACGACTGAAATTGAATTGCATAAAATAAACGAAAGCATGAAATTGCATAAATTACACTTGATTGAGAAAGCATGAAATCGAATTGCATGACATAAACGAAAGCATAAAATTGCATAAATTAAACCTGATCGAGAAAGCATGAGATTAGACAAAGGAAAGATCATCTATAACATAAATAACAAATAACAAATGGTAAACATATGTGAGCTCACATAAAATCTATATTAACAACTCAAAATAAGAAATCTATTATGGAGAAATCAATCCAAAACATCAACTCTATTACAACATGATGAAATCCATAACTAACTCATTATCTCAAGAGCAAATACTAACTATGTTCTTCCTTACTTTCTCTCTTCCTCTCCTCCTCTCTTCCTTTAAAATGAGGAGAGAGCCCTCTTATTTATACATGAGTGCTTTAAAAGAAGATAAGCAACTCATAATTACAATTCCACTTTTCTCTCAACCAATTTTCTATAATTACAAAATACTTATCCCTTCAAATCCTCTCCACTTTTCTCTCAACCAATTTGCTATAATTACAAAATACTTATCCCTTCAAATCCTCTCCACTTTTCTCTCAACCAATTTGCTATAATTACAAAATAATTATCCCACTTTTCTCTCAACCAATTTGCTATAATTACAAAATAATTATCCCACTTTTCTCTCACAAATTCTCTCATGATATTCCTCCTTGAAATTAGCTTGAATTATCTCCTTCAAATTGTGAAAAGATGGAGAAAACATTCAAGAAACTTTTGAATACTCCTTGGTTGAAAGCTTCAAATATCCCTACATTACAAAGCTCACACAAATCTTTGAGATATATATGAAAAATATATTGATTTCTAATATTTAATCATAAATTCTCTTTTAATACTAAAATGAATAAAGTGGAAAATAATAAGGTGAAACCCAAATGTATTCATGAAAAAAGTATAATGAATGGTTAAATAAAGTGATAGAATGTGAGGAATGGCGAAAGGAAAAGAGGATGGAAATGCGACAATTCTAAGACTCAACAAAGACATTGACAACTCACATGTGAGAGATGGAGATTATATGATGGGGGTTAGAGGGGGAATTTCCCCTTCCACTCACCATTCTATTTGATCATGACTCAAGCTTGAGTAGATATTTTTGGCTCATTTCAATGACACAAAGGAAGTACACGAAGATGGGACAGTCGAGAGGTCATGAGGATGATAGGTTTATCATAAGAGGTATGGTGATTTTCATTGTTGGTAATGAAGTTGTAAAATTGTGGCTGAGGGAAGGCCCTAGGACTCCTCTTGGCCTATAGCTATGTTTCTTGAAGACTTTAAGGCAGAGGGTAGTAGTTTATGGCTTATGTAGAGGATAGGCCCTAAACATTAGGATATTTTTATGGGTGAGGGAGTTGAGAAAGTTGGGGAGAAGAATCCTTCCGTGGACGACAACAATGATTTAGAGACTACACATAGAAGAAACTTTGGAGGTCCTGTTATCCCTCATTTCTAGGGATAACTAAGGAGATGATGTAAGGGTAGATTTGTCCTTGAAGCTATCCCAACAACTTCATAGAGGTGATCTGCAAAACTTAAACCAAAAGTGAGATGGAACAAGAGATAATATCCTGCATGCATAGACAATACAACATAGTTTCTATTATATAAGCATGCACAAAATATATAGATGGGCAACTACACTATTGCCTCACCTAGCATAGTAAACTAATTTACTTGAGCAACTATTGACCAAAACACATAAAGATTCAGAATGATATCACCTCACAATAAGTGGCACATCCAGACTAATCTTGAATGCCATAGTTCCTCCAAAGATATTTGTGTATTATTAAATGGGAAGAGGTTGTAGCATCAATGCTGCTACAAGCTCTTCAAGAGCCAAAACCAGTGAAGCAATGTGAAAGAAATGAGAGAGAGAGAGGGATGGGGAGAATTCGGTAGCATAACAATACTGTGAAGATTGGTGTATAATGAGGGAGTGAGAGGTCTCTTAAATAGAAAAACAAGCCAAAGAGACCCCTCTTGGATTTTCAACACTTGTCAAAGATCCAAAGGGAAAGACAACTCAAAGGTAAAACGAACCAATGAGATGGCAGGTGTTTAGGGTGAGGGGAAATGACAAGAAGGTGAAGTGGAGGGTGAGAAAGCAAGCAAGGAGGGACGAAAAGGGTAAGAAGAAACCCACACATGCCTTCATGGAAGATGTTTTCATGTTTACGCTGGACATTCCAATAACCCAAGGATAAGTCGTGATCTTTAAAGAGGAATACGTGAGCTTTGAAAAGGGGAAAGCATGAGGAGTGGAAGGAAAAGGCGTGAGGAAGGAGGAGTGTGTTGGCACACTCCTTAAAGGTATGTGATTGGGTAAGGAGAGGCCCCACACCTTGATCAAAGAAAACCGATGTAAAACGTGAAGTTTCCAAATTAAAAAGGGGAAATGCGTGAGGTACGTGAGGTTTAGTTGGCTGGCGTGAGGTACGTGTGTGACGTCCACACTCTAACGTGGGACGTGGATGGGAGAGGAAGGGCGCATCTCATGAGGAGGGGCCCATAAATCATTTAAACATGAGTTATATATCATACATGGGAGAGGGGACATATTACCCAAATGGGTTACGTAGGTTTTAAGTTGGAAATAATTAAAGTGTGGGTAGAAAGGGTAAGTATAGGGTTAGGATGGGTTAGGAGGGGTTAGGTGGGCTTAGGTGGGGTCCCTCTCATTAACTTCAAACTTTACTCCACCTTATTTGACTCATTATTACAAAATTGACATTTTCCCATGTCCTGGGTTTGGCAATTAAAATCGTTGTTTTCTGAAAAAACTCCTAAGTGGACAAAAAACCTAGCAAAACTTGTCCAACTGAGTTGAAACTTGGTCCACGGGTGTAGGGTGTCTCTTTATCTTTCTTTTGAGTACAAATACCTCTATTAAGAATCCCGGGACCTAAGTTTTACATTAATTACCCATAATTAATTAATTAATTAATTCCCAACTTAAAAAAAAAACCTAGCTAGACTTGACGGAATTCCGGGAAATTTTGCGTGCTGTCTTACATGGTCATTTACAACATTCCTAAACACTAACTACCTAGGAATGACTTCATTAGAACGCCTTTCACCACTTTGGAGGATTTATCGGGTGGGAGTGAAAAACTCAAGTGAGATTAACCCGGCTGGTTAGGCCACATTAACCTCCTGAGGATAAAAAACACTCAGTGAAAGGAACTCTCCTAATGAAGAAACCCTAAGGAAACTGACCTAACCATGATCCATGTAGACCTATTACATTATAAACAAGGGCAGGGGTGCGGAAATCCCGCTTACAAAACTGTGTGTTGGAGCAAAAATTGCCCTGTAGAACCAAAAAGTCTTCGACATGTTTGCATCTCATGATGCATATCTTCATGGTACATGGAGTTGACCCCCCTAGTTGAAGAGGTGGTCAACAAGTTCCTTGGGCTAGGGCGCACTTTTCTAGATGGCTTTTGGGCTGAAATTCCTCTTCAATAAAAAGCCCTAATTTTCTTGTACGACAATAGTGACGTTTTTTTTTTTTTCTTGTGAAAGATGCTTGTGCAATGGGTTCTTCAAGATCTATGCTCTGATACCATATTGATTTTTCATAAACTAGGTTAAGCATGAAGTTCATTTCATTTTTGCATTTCACTTAACCATAAACAATAATGTTACAACAACCAAGATCACAAGAAGAAACACCATGCACAAGAACACAAGAAGTATCCGGGGAAACCCTTCTCAATAAGGGAAGAAAACCCAACCAAATCCTTTGCTACATGCTTCAAGAGAAAGACCTCCGCCAAGATAAACCTTAGCACACAAGAGGGTACTTCAAACCCTAGAAGACTAGCGCCCAAGAGAGGTGCGCACCTTTTCCCAAGTAGATGTGTTTGCTAAAATTTCCAAACTCACAAGGAAGATATGATTCCACAATGGAGAATCATTCCTTACTTATATTAGACTTGTCCAATCAACAAAGGCGTTTATTGGCTCAACAGGGCTGGCCTCTCTAAGTCACTATATAATTTATTGTTATTATTATTTATTATTATTATTATAATAATTAATATTAATATTAATTATCTTTTACATTTATTATTAAACATATTAAGGTGGGGCCGACCTGTACCCTTTACATAACAATTAGGGTTACAGGTAGGTCTGACTCTTGAACAGTATATAGCAAAGGATCTGATACACCCACTAGTGCTCATCCACTAAGGGCACATCCATAGGGATGTCATAGCTCTAATTCACTTCATTACACAGAAGAACCAGGTCTTCATACGTTCACTTGTGCTCGTCCACAGGCACTTCCACTCTACAGATCTGCTTTCCCACTGCCACCGACAGGAGAATCATTTGGAGTATTCTCGTCAACTCTGTTGCTCAGAGGAGGCTATCACATCATCTTCTTTTTCGTTCACATGTCGATGTGCCCAACACTTTTGGGATTTCACACGTTCACCTTATGCTCAGCCACAGGCACGTCCTAACTCAACAAATCACTTTTCCACCGGATAATCATCTGGAGTTCTTCTCACTCACGTCATGGAGGAGGTCATCTCTACGTTCCTAGCTTTGTCTCAAGTAGGAACTAGGTACCCTTCTTAGGGGCTTTCTCTCAGGTTTGTAAGCTGAGAGAAAGACTCACATAACTGCTATGTTCCACATCTCAGAGGTTTGTAAGCTGGAGGATGTTTCCCATAGCTGCATTTCATCAACAGTATGCTCTCTACCTCGCAAGTCTAACTCGATCTTGGAATGATCAGAAAAGATCTTGATTAGTGTCGAGTAGTTTAATTAGGTGACTTTTTCCTATTTTTCTCAATATTGGGATCATACTTGTTGATTACATGTGAGTTCAGGGGGCTACTCATTGAGATTCGTTCTCAACCTGTTGGAAGTCCGTGTAGTTTCACTTGTACCCACTTGAGCAACAATAGTTAAAAAGTGACATACATTAGATTAGCTTTAGATTAGATCTTTTATTTTTTTGCTCAAGCTTACAATCCTGCAATCGTGAGTGGATCAGCACATATCTATCCATTTCACTCAATTAATCTAAATCCAAGTGAAACCCCTTAACTAATTAAAATTACCAATAGCAATTCAAAACATGTTCCTTGCAGAAATACACTATTGGCATTGGTCTCTACGATATTATCTTTTTTTTTAAGTATTTCATTTGCTTATTATCTTTTTCATTTGCAATCATTTGATGTGTCATTATATATGCTGCTAGAATAAAGTTATCTGCTTTTGTTTCATTATTTAACTCCTAGAATTCTAGTACTTAGCTTACTCAGCCTTAGATTATTTTATTAGGGACTACCCCCCTTGGCTTCGTTAGGAGTTAGCCTAGACGGAGGAGTCGACTATTAAGTGACAGTGACCCAACTCGAGACTCGCCCCCAAGGGCGCACCCAGTGAATTGAAGATTTCTTTCATGTGACCCGAGGTGCGGATTAGGCGACGACAACAAAAAGCAACTAAGAGAATTATTGACAGAGAATTTAGTGTCCTATGCTTTGAGCTATTGATGTTTTGCGCCTTTGCGCAAGCTTTCATCAGATAGAGAAGCTTTTGAAATCTGTTGTCAATTGAAGAGAAAAATGTGAATGAGCTCTGATTTTAAGATTCCATCTTTATTTTCAATTGAAATATCACATTCAATTCTATTTCTGCAATCCACACATTTCAGAACAGGCACAATAGCCCTTACTACTTAGTACTGGTTGAACAGCACAGATCTTTCCTCCACCCTGAAGTTCATAACGTGCCTTTATCAACTTCTTGAGAACATGAATTGTATTTTCTCTTGGGAAAACATAACCTTCTATTGCAAGAATTACAAAGAAAACTATTATTGCCCCTGGATTCCATAGTATTGACAGTCCTTTTCTGAGTTCAACATTCCTTAATGGCACTATGGTTTCCAATCGATGCTCAGATTATTTGTTGTAATTGCTCCTGGTCTCATAATATCCATAGCACATCCTAAGGCTTCAATCAGGAACAATTTTGTGCTAGACAAAATTGTAGGTAACAATAGATAACCAACTTACTTAATGGCCATTCAAATAAATCAATGGAATGAATTTTTCGTACGAAAAAATGAAAAAATAAGAAAATGCAAATAAAAGCCTAAACATCAATATCATAGTACATACCCCCATTGTTTGGGTCCTTCCAACCTCATATCCCATCCCAGATCAATGTGTGGGACGAAACAAGGCTTTTTTAAGAAGCCTAGCAAACCTGTAACTACATGTATGACTCTATTTCTTTAACATAAAATCACTGCTGATCGAGATGTCTATCAAAACAAATAACAATCCCAGGATCACCATTTAACAGCCTGCAAAACTATCCATTGCAACAAAACTATGCACAAAAAATGTATCATATAATCTACAAAGTGTTGAAGAATTCTTTGCAACGTATATGCTCTGCATTGGAAAAAGGAAAACTTGAGAGTATAAGGACTCTTATTAGTATTTACCATGTCTTTTACTGTGACACAATTATACAATTTTCCAGCCTTCTCTAGTGCTGTCCAACCTCCTGCAACCCATCGGGCCACACTAAATCCAAGTGGTTCAAGGTTGGTTTCGACTCCATATTCATGTGCCATCCGGTACTCAAAGACCTGACAATCAATTTTCCATGAATGTTACATCATAAAATCCATACCAATAGAGAAATATGCTAGGCACTGAAATTTGCTAAGACTCTAATACCTCAAATTGAAGTTGGCCAATTGCTGCCAAGATAGGATCTGTTTTGGCTGAAACCACTGAGTAGAGCACCTGGAATAATCACCAAACTAAATTTGTTAAACTACAAGTAAAAGAATCTGTTCAGAAATAAGATAACCATGCTTAACAAATGCAGAAGGTTTACAATCATAATGGTGAGAAAAAGATGTATGGTACAAAAATATAGGACAGTGCCAACAAATAAATAAGATCGTCAATCACAGGAAAAGAACAAAGGATTGTGCATTTTATCAATATTAGGATCAATTACAGATATTGAAAATAAATATGGGAAAGACAGTGACAGGCAATATGGACTGTGCTTTGGTTAGAAGCTAAGAGGGAAAGGATTATGCATTTCCAATAGTATGGGACAAAACATATTTCAACATTCAGGGAAAAATAAGTTCTTTAAGAATTGCATCTCAATCCCTGTTCCAACCATGCAGGAAATG
>ML917452.1:4691-15131 GCA_009831015.1 Picea engelmannii | reverse complement strand
GGAGTTACAAAAATTAGAAACCAACGGTTAAGATTAGATCTGGGAGAGAGCCTCACGAGATCGACGACTCATATTGATCATCCATTGGACCCTGAGAAGGAGAGGTTGAGTGTGATGATTCAGAGCCCTTCTATCTCCTATCAAACTTTCACTCCAATGCCAAGACTGCGACAACTAGATCCAGTCATCCATCAGAGTAGACCATTGAGAAATATCTACCATCCATGGAACCATCACCAGATCTTGTCGAATAACCGATTCCAACTATAGTACTTCAACGACGAGTTAGAACCGTTCATTAGGGAAAATGATCAACGATGGAGATTGGATGATTGAATCAACTCCGAAGAGTAATCTACACTATCCATCAGAAATCCAATTCAGAGTCTCACGTCGAATTCCATTCCGGCCGCAACATTACGAAATGAGATCTGGATTGTCCATCCTGTGACAATCAACGGTGAGGATTAAGAGTTGAACGAGTTCGACAAGAGATGAAAGTTGTCAATTGAAATGTCAATCAATGGTGACGATCAATGATAGATTGGCCCGTGCATATACTTCGAGATTGAGATCCGACCATCTGTCAGCAAAGAATCAACGATCACGATTTAAAGTATTTTAGAGTGGTCCATCGGAGTGCTCAAAGATTTAGAACCTCGAAATACTACTTCGACCACGTGGAAGAGATATGTTCATCATAGGAGATTGATGGTGACTGTGAACTCTTAATCTTATCTTTGAAAAAAGAAATATTTTCCCATGAATTTGCGCATAATGCACATTTACAGAAGGCATAAATGCACATTTACGGAAGAGATCTTCCATATAGGATCGATGGTGACTGTGAACTCTTAAGCTTATCTCTGAAAAAAGAAAAAAATTCCCATGAATTTGCGCATAAATGCGCATTTGTAGTTAAAAATCTCGTAGTTGGATCTTGGGTCGTAAAGGTCGGTCCTCCTACTTGGTGTGCACCTGCCCTTCCGCCCTTTTGTCGGTGGCGTGCTCCTAGCCTTAATTGGCTGGGTCGCAGTTCTGACGTTGTTACTTTGAAAAAAATAGAGTGCTCAAAGCAAGCTTATGCTTTGAATACATTAGCATGGAATAAAGCGATAGGAGTTTGGTCCTATTGTTTTATACTTCGAGACCAGAGTAATGATTAATAGGGACTGTCGGGAGCATTCGTATTTCATTGTCAAAGGTGAAATTCTTGGATTTATGAAAGACGAACCACTGCGAAAGCATTTGCCAAGGATGTTTTCATTAATCAAGAACGAAAGTTGGGGGCTCGAAGACGATCATATACCATCCTAGTCTCAACCATAAACGATGCCAAGTAGGGATCAACGGATGTTCCTCTAAGGACTCCGCCAACACCTTATGAGAAATAAGAATGTTTGGGTTCCAGGGGGAGTATGGTCGCAAGGATGAAACTTAAAGGAATTGACGGAAGGGCACCGCTAGCAGTGGATCCTGCGGCTTAATTTGACTCAATACGGGAAAAATTACTAGGTCCAGACATAGTAAGGATTGACAGATTGAGAGCTCTTTCTTGATTCTATGGGTGGTGTTACATGGTCGTTCTTAGTTGGTGGAGCGATTTGTCTGGTTAATTTCGATAATGAACGATACCTCAGCCTGCTAACTAGCTACGTGGAGGTTCCCCTTTGCAACTAATGTCTTAGAGGGACTATGGTCGTTTAGGTCATGGAATTTTGAGGCAATGATAGTTCTATGATGCCCTTAGATGTTCTGGGTCGAATGCGCGCTACACTGATGCAGTCGACAAGTTTTTCTCCCTGGTTCGAGAGGATCAGGAAATTATTGCATTGTGATGGGGATAGACCATTGAAATTAGTGGTGTTGAATGAGAAATTCCTAGTAAGCATGTTTCATCATCTCATGTTAACTACTTCCATGCCCTTTGTACACACCACCCATCGCTCCTACCGATTGAATGATCCAATGAAGTGTTTGGATCATGTCAACGAGGGTGGTTCATCGCCGACGATGTCGTGAGAAGTTCACTGAACCTTATCATTTAGAGAAAGGATAAGTCGTAACAAGGTTACCGTAGGTGAACCTTCTAAATATTTATGTTTTTCATATTATATACAGAATAGAGTTTCCGTATATGTGCATTTTGGCTTCTGTATATGCACATAAATATGAAGTAAATATGAAGTACACAGGTATGTACACAGGTCAGTTGATGCAGTTGATGCAGGTTTTCATGGAGGATGATGATCCATTAACTTGCATCTATCCATAATCTTTTCCCGCTGACCATTTCTCGGTGAACCATGCATTGGTTTCAGCCTACACGTGACTGCAGTTCTTTAAATTTGGTTGCGTTCTTCTTGATTTAGAGTACCCGCGAGTGAGAGTCACCTTAATTAATTGGTAAATGCTCATATTTGAAGTACATGGGATCTGGTAAATGATCGTATTCAAAGTGCATGGGATCATACTTCTTTGTCTTTCTTTAATTCGTTTTACCAAGTTATTACAAACCATTTTTAATGGGTTTTACCAACCTGCAATCCTTGTTTTGTGTAATTCATGGTTACCATATTACCAACCATTTTACTCGCGGGTTTCATTTTACTAACATACTTTTTCAGTATGAATTTATGCCTCAAATTAACCAGAGCATTTACCAGGATCTTAGCGACTCAAGGCATAAGAAGTCCACATCTATCTCCGCTAGAAGCAGGAGTCGAGCTCGATCTCCCACCTAAGCATGCAAGAGCAAGCATTAACATGAAAACCGGTATGCATCCTTTATATGTTTTTGAGATGCATCTTGTGGAAGCCCTAAAAGGTCATAGAGTGTGCAATTCTGTAATCCACCATTGGTCACAAAATGTTTGTCCTCCTCCTGTTCGGAAGCAACAAGCTAATTCATGAGAATGTGATAGTGTAATGTCGGCATTTGAGTTTAATTTTTTTTACGGACAGGGCGCTTGTTTGTTCGTCCTTTGAAACTCGAACTGTTCTAAATAAAATAAGTATGGCCTAAAATCTAAATCTTCGTAACTTAACTCCCGTACAAAGTTTCATAAATCAGATATTAAATACAAATATTAGGAAAATTAAGATTAATAAAAAATAAAAACCTTGTTATTATGATGTTTCACAGTTGTATAGCCATATAAATATGGACCTCTGATGGAAAAAGAGCGGGAGACTCCTCAAAATGAAGGTTCAGATCCCTGTGTATGACAAATCGAAAATGTAAATACCTTGAATAGTGTATCTATAGGCTCCTATAGAATGCGTTGAAGCCATGTTATATTTTAAACCATGCGTTGAAGCCATGTCATTACAATACAAGGGTAATGACACATGATTCATACATCCACATCAAATAAAGAACATCATCAATTTAAAACACTTATACATACTAGTGTTCATGTGAAAGGCATGCAAGTGTAGCTAGAACATACAAGACTTGCACATGTACTAATGACAATAATTATCACACCTAAAGTAATTCTTGTATGCTTCCATACCTAGTATATATACTAGGTATATATGTTGATAATATATACTAGTATATATACTGAGTATATATACCGATATATATACTCAATATATATACCGGTATATATATACTAGGTATATGTGTTGGTATATATACTCAATATATATACCGATATATATATTGATATATATACCGATATATATATTGATATATATACTGAGTATATATACTCAGTATATATAGCAGTATATATACTGAGTATATATATCAGTATATATACTGAGTATATATAGCAGTATATATACTAAGTATATATACCGGTATATATTATCGACATATATGCATAGTTTATATACCGCTATATATACTCAGTATATATACCGATATATATACTGAGTATATATACTATTATATATACTTTGTATATATACCAATATATATTACTGACATATATATACCAATATATATTACTGACATATATATACCTAGTATATATACTGGTATATATACTGAGTATATATGTCGGTAATATATACCGGTATATATACTGAGTATATATATCGATCTATATATTGAGTATATATATCAGTATATATATACTGAGTATATATACCGGTATATATTATCAGTATATATACCGATATGTATACTCAGTATATATATATACCAATATATATTATCGACATATATACCTAGTATATATATTGGTATATATACTGAGTATATATACTGCTATATATACTCAATATATATACCATTGTAATGTTAAAACCATCTTCAATCATCTTTTCCATACTAGAGTGTATATCAAATAATAAATGTGGTGCATACTTGAATGTTTCAGGTCTACCCACTGCATTCTTCCCATGAATGACAATTACGAAGCCACTTGGAGACTATATGGCTAGAAATGAAGAAAAATGCAAGGATATTCAAACACTTTGAGCTGAATTATCTCTTGGGCCTACAATAGACCCTCAAAAAAATAACACAAAGGTCCCTTTGATGTTACCTGCAGGTTCAAGTTACCTGTAACCTTGTTCTCTATTGCTTCTGGAAACACCAATATGTGAGTACTAGCCTCGTGCTAGACTCTTCTCCAAATATGACCACAGGCTGTGACCATGGGTCAACTCTTTTCGTAACTTCAGGCTTCGACGATATTGAGACCTCTGCCCTCGTTTCCTTCTGAAACACTTTCTACCACAACACACGGGTCTCTGCCACATGTCCCCCTAGATTCAACGGTCCAGTTCTGCTTCAACTTTCACGAATTTGCGAAGGTTCCTCTCACTCCACACAATCCCCAAAACTCAACCCCATGAATTCTCCAATCTACTACCATGTTTCTCCTCCCAGCGAATGGTTAGGATCACTTCACGATTTTGCGAATTCGACAACCCCACTTCTTACAAAACTTCAGCTACTTTGAACCATGAAGTGCCAAAAGGATTCCACGGCTAATCTTAGTGAAACTCACCCATATCTAACGGTCTAGAATGATCCTGCTCCTTCCTGGATGGATGTTAGTCATTGATTTGGAGAATCTTCAAAGGCTCCTCCCTATAGAATAATTCTCGCCCGCTCTCCCTCCTAAACTTGTTCTTCCTTAGAAATTTTGCTCCTTAGAGCTTTTCTCCTTGACACTTAGTTGAATTTGACCCTATGCAAGCCTTGCAACATGTTTTCCTCCACCACTTAACTTCTAGTGAGCGACTATGCACACCTCGCAATAGTTCTTCACACTCCTTTGCAATTATGCTTGAGCTACCCCTCCTGAGCTCCTGAATCAAAAGACTTTGTCACACTCTTCTTGCGGACAATATGCAATATTTGCATAAAATGCTCCAAGTTATCTCCCTTGGATTTGTTCCTCCTCAACACTATGAACTTCTCAAGATGATTCCTTCGATACTTAACTAGGTATTGACCTTGCACACTCCTTGAGACAAAATTCCTTCAACTTGACTCCTAAAGGACAATTGTGCATCCCTTTCAATAGTTCTCAAAGGATCTTGGGTCGTAAAGGTCAGTCTGCCTACTTGGTGTGCACCTGCCCTTTCGTCCCTTTTGTCGACGGCATGCTCCTGGCCTTAATTGGCTGGGTTGCGGTTCTAACGTTGCTACTTTGAAAAAAATAGAGTTCTCAAAGCAAGCTTATGCTCTGAATACATTAGCATGGAATAAAGTGATAGGAGTCTGGTCCTATTGTGTTATACTTCGGGACTAGAGTAATGATTAATAGGGACTGCCAGGGGCATTCATATTTCATTGTCAGAGGTGAAATTCTTGGATTTATGAAATATGAACCACTGCAAAAGCATTTTCCAAGGATGTTTTCATTAATCAAGAACGAAAGTTGGGGGCTCGAAGACGATCATATACCATCCTAGTCTCAACCATAAACGATGCCAACTAGGGATCAACGGATGTTTCTCTAAGGACTCTGCCAGCACCTTATGAGAAATCAGAGTGTTTGGGTTCCGGGGGGAGTATGGTCGCAAGGATGAAACTTAAAGGAATTGATGGAAAGGCACCACTAGGAGTGGATCCTGCGACTTAATTTGACTCAACACGGGAAAACTTACCAGGTCCAGACATAGTAAGGATTGACAGATTGAGAGATATTTCTTGATTCTATGGGTGGTGGTTCATGGTTGTTCTTAGTTGGTTGAGTGATTTTTCTGGTTAATTTTGATAATGAACGAGACCTTAGCCTGCTAACTAGCTACATGGAGGTTCCCCTTCGCAGCCAATGTCTTAGAGGGACTATGGTCGTTTAGGTCATGGAAGTTTGAGGCAATGATAGGTATGTGATGCCCTTAGATGTTCTGGGTTGCACGCGCGCTACATTGATGCAGTCAATGAGTTTTTCTCCCTGGTTCGAGAGGATCAAGAAATTATTGCATCATGATGGGGATAGACCATTGAAATTAGTGGTCTTCAATGAGGAATTCTTAGTAAGAATGTTTCATCATCTCATGTTGACTACATCCATGCCCTTTGTACACACCACCTGTCGTTCCTACTGATTGAATTGTCCGATGAAGTGTTTGGATCGCATCAACGAGGGTGGTTCATCATCGACGATGTCATGAGAAGTTCACTGAACCTTATCATTTAGAGGAAGGATAAGTCGTAACAAGGTTACCATAGGTGAACCTTCCAAATATTTATGTTTTGCATATTATATTATATTGGTAATATTGCAAGTGGTATCAGAGCTCTTTCCAGGGTAAGACTTGTGGGGTAATTTTTTTTAGGGTAGCAATGTATTCCATTGTCTTTAAGCTGCAAAGATCTATCATTACGTGGATAAACCCGTGGTCGGGGAGTCATACACGAAGTAAATACAAGTGGTTTTTAAACGCACATCTGTTGGCCACCCTTGTAACCCCTTTTGGTACCCCTTCGAGTGGTAGCACATCAGACAACACCTGTATACGGATCGACCTAGGCATCATGAATCCCTCCATAGATAAACCAATCGACTACCTGACTGCTATATTGCCACCGAGAACAACACTCGGGAAGATATTCTCTAGTACCTGGGTAGTTAGGTAGTACGAAAGCTCTATATATGCATATGCATAAAAATGTTCCTTAAAATGTGCATATACGAAAGCTCTATATATGGAAGAGATCTTCTGTATATGTGCATTTTGTCTTCCGTAAATGCACATATACGGAAGCCAAAATGCGCATATACGAAATCTCTATTCTGTATATGCGCATTTTGGATTCTGTATATGCGCATTTATGGAAGGAAAGAATGTGCATATACGGAAGCCAAATTGCACATATACGGAAGCCAAATTGCACATATACGGAATAGAGCTTCCGTATATGTGCATTT
Organism: Picea engelmannii; assembly: GCA_009831015.1. Classification (NCBI taxonomy): domain Eukaryota; kingdom Viridiplantae; phylum Streptophyta; class Pinopsida; order Pinales; family Pinaceae; genus Picea; species Picea engelmannii. The sequence continues at coordinate 7,785 of ML917452.1, read as the reverse complement.
TGGATTCTGTATATGCACATTTATGGAATCCAAAATGTGCATATACGAAATCTCTATATACAGAAGAGAGCTTTTGTATATGCGCATTATGGCTTCCGTAAATGCGCATATACGGAAGACAAAATGCACATATACGAAAGAGAGATTTCGTATATGCGCATTTACATAAGGAAACAATCTGCATATATAGAAGCCAAAATGTGCATTTACAGAAGCTATATTCTGTATATGCATATTCTATCTTCCGTATATGCGCATTTTGGCTTCCGTAAATGTGCATATATGGAAGCCAAAATGTGCATATATGGAAGACAAAATGGCTTCCGTAAATGCGCATATACGGAAGACAAAATGGCTTCCATAAATGCGCATATACGGAAGAAAAAATGCACATATACGAAAGAGAGCTTCTGTATATGCGCATTTACGAAAGGAAAAAATGTGCATATACGTAAGCCAAAATGCGCATTTACGGAAGCCAAAATGCGCATATACGGAAGAGAGTTTTTGTATAAGACTATGATTAACGTGCTTGTTGTCCAAGAATTATTGAAAGCAGGTGACAAAGATTAAGGGTCTGAAAATGCGCATATACGGAAGAGAAAATGCTCATATATGAAAGAGAGCTTCTGCATATGCACATTTACGGAAGGAAAAAATGCGCATATACGGAAGCCAAAATGTGCATTTATGGAAGCTATCTTCCATATATGCACATTCTATCTTCTGTATATGCACATTTTGGCTTCCGTAAATGTGCATGTACCGAAGCCAAAATGCGCATATACGGAAGCTCTATATACGGAAGAGAGCATCTGTATATGCACATTTTGGCTTTCGTAAATGTGCATATACGGAAGGAAAAATGTACATATACCGAAGAGAGCTTCCACAAATGCGCATTTTTTCCTTTCGTAAATGCACATATACGAAAGCTCTCTTCCGTATATGCACATTTTTCCTTCCGTATATGCACATTTTGGCTTACGTAAATGCGCATTTATAGAAGCCAAAATGCGCATATGCGGAAGAGAGCTTCTGTATATGCACATTTTGCATTACGGAAGCCATAATGTGCATAAACAAAATCTCTCTACCATATGTAGAGCTTCCGTATATGCACATTTTGGCTTCCGTAAATGTGCATATACAGAAGCCAAAATGTGCATATGCAAAAGCTCTCTTTTATATATGCGCATTTTGACTTCCGTATATGTTCATTAGTAAATGCACATATATGGAAGCCAAAATGGGCATATACGAAAGAGAGCTTTCGTATATGTGCATTTTGGCTTCCGTATATGTATATGCGCATATACTGAAGAGAGTTTTTGTATATGCGTATTTTGGCTTCTGTATATGTATATGCGCATATATGGAAGAGAGCTTTCATATATGCGAATTTATGGAAGGAAAAAATGCATATATACGGAAGCCAAAATGCGCATTTACGGAAGACAAAATGCGCATTTACGGAAGCTATCTTCCGTATATGCGCATTTTGGCTTCCGTAAATGTGCATGTATGGAAGCCAAAATGTGCATATACGGTTCAGCTCTATATATGAAAGAGAGCTTCCGTATATGCGCATTTTGGCTTCCGTAAATGCGCATATACAGAAGGCAAAATGTACATATACCGAAGAGAGATTCCATAAATGTGCAGTTTTGTTTTCCGTAAATGCGTATCTTTTCCTTCCGTAAATGCACATATACGGAAGCTCTCTTCCGTATATGCACATTTTTCCTTCCGTATATGCGCATTTTGGCTTCCATAAATGCGCATTTACGGAAGCCAAAATGCGCATATATGGAAGAGAGATTTACAGAAGCCAAAATGTGCATATAACAAATTGCTTAGATATGTTATTTATTTGCATTAACCTTTTTCCCAGTGGAGAAGAAAAAATGACATTTTTGACTTGAATCCATTTCAAAATTAAAAACAATAATTTCAACAATTAAAAATTGTAACTTCAACAAAAATTGTCCTGGTAAACTAGAAAAAATAAAAAATGTAAATTGTTTAGATTTTTTTCTTACTTAGAAATGATAACACAACAAAGTAATGAGTAAAAGAATGCAATATACATCCCAAACCCCAACATATTATGTCTTCTATCATTTCTCTTTACTATACAACATATTAATCATCCATTTCTCATCTTATTTATTATTGAAATTTAAAATGATACATGATACTATCCCATTTTATAATATTTATCTTATCTTAAAGTAGATTGAATTTGAATTTATATCATTTTATTTTTTAATAATTATCTTATCTTAAGCCAAATTAAATTCAAATTTATACTATTMCATTTTATAATASTTATCTTATTTTATCTTAGATTAATTTGAATTTAATCTTATAATACAATATGTACAATATACAATATTATTGTATCTTATTTTTACCATATACAATATGTTATCAATATTTTAATTTTTAAAATAAAATAAAAATTTGTCGACCTGTAGCAAGCACAGAGGCCAACATGACAACGCCCAACCTCGAACTGTAAAACATTACTCATGGCCCATTGACGTTGATGCCCTTTGTGGTGGCATTATTCCCATCTGTTGTTGAACATATAGTGGAAACAATACGAACTCCATCCTAGTAGGGAGCACGATGAGTGGCTACATGATTGAAAATCTGTCTTGCAGAGCCAATGGAGGTTCGCCCATACCTTTTGCCTCCACAATGGTCGCTTCTGTTTAGCGGTATAGATGCTATAAATGTTTAATACAAAACTGGATTTATTTTTTATTGGTGGACCATTTTGGATAGGATCGATAAGTTAGTTTTAATGTCATCTGTTGATTTTGACATGGATCCAAGTGGAATACAATACGCATTGGATGTTGATGCAAGTAGATACGATACACCATGGCCACATATGGTATGGGTTCCCTAGCGTACATTCTTACAATTGATGGATGCCATGATATGGAAGAGCCCCGATAATCATACATGATATATCTGTGTGTGATATATATATATATATATATATATATATATATATATATATATATATATATATATATATATATATATATATATATATATATATATATATATATATATATAT
>WSFP011582956.1:0-10440 GCA_009831015.1 Picea engelmannii | reverse complement strand
GATTTGGAGGATCGTGAGTCATGGGGGTGAATGAGTTCTGACATTAGAAACCCTGAATCCCGATAGTGAACCAGGGATTGGCATTTCACTAAGGCAGGTTTGTGGGAAATTAACCCAAAAATTTTAAATTATGATAGTGGATGTGTTACACTCAAATGGAGAACCCAATATTGTCAAAGGAGTAGTTTATACACAGAGTCAACCCATTTATATTGAAAAGAAAAAAGAGGTACTCTTGTATGATTTTGATGATCTCGTGGAAAGATATATGGAGTTGTATTGGGGTCATAATTCTTATATTTATGACTTCATAAAGGCAGATTTCCATAGTTGTAAGAATGGGTAGATAGTTCATTTTTTATTATTCTCTAGTCTTCTCAGCTATATATATGCTTAAAGATGGAAGAAGATTTCATTTTGTGATCCAGATACTTGAATGGTTGTATTGGTTTTACCATATCACTTGAGTAGGCAACAAAATTGACTAGAAGTAGGAGTGTGCATAAATAAGCTTGCCATGCAAGTATTTGGTTTTCAGTTTGAGTACAACATTCAGTTTGCATTTGGTTTGCAACAGTATGTTTTGGTTTCAGAATAAGTTATAGAAATTTGGAAGGAGGTGAAGGACTTTGTAGCCTAATGGATAAGGCACTGGAACTGCATGTTCTTGGAGCCTCACAGGGAGGTGTCCATCCCCTGTGGAGCCAAATGTTAGCACATAGAATGTGAAGGGGGTCAAAAACACCTTGGTTTTGTTTTATTTTTAGTCATAGGGTTTTATAATTCCTAGGTTTTGGGTATTTTTGTTGGCATAACTAAAATTTTGATTTGTATGAGTGCCAAAAGCAATGTTTAGCCTTGGTTTAGAGTCTTTATGTCATAAGATTATTCAACATAACAAGGATAATGGTCCTTATGAGTCACACTCTTGATCTTTAAATCATCACCATCATGCCTCCATTTGTACACAAGTTTTCCTTTTGTCACTTTCCAACAGTTTACATGTCAAGTCAAAAGTCATATGTATATGTTGCGAACTCACCAGGAGAGTTCACAGCGTACTCATGAGTACCTCAAACATTCATTTCTCATCATTGCAATTAAGAAACGTGTCAAATGGGATTTCTTGGTTTTTAGCGCCCTCATTTAACCGAATTTTCAAGGATTATGTCACAGATCTTCTAAAGGTCTCCTTGAAGTGCACAATTTGAGTTTGAGTTTAGCGTTGTGAACTGGCGTTGCGAACTGTTCAATTCCATTTGTTGTCAACTCTCAAACCCACTTCTATGGCACTCTAAACTCTTCCCACTAGTCAAAATTGTTATCCTAAACTCACCTTATCATTTCCTCTGCAAATCAACCATTTGTCCCACTTATATCTCAGCGCTGCGAACTAATATTGTGCTGCTAAAACCCCGTTTTCACATAATTGTTTTTACCAGTCTACATTTTTCAACAAATATCAGTGGTTATCCCTCTTATCCTTTATTTTGAAATGTGTTCCATGTCATATCATTGATTTGTATAAGATTTAAGGAAATTTTCCTAGACAAGAGGTTATTTTCCCTTCACAACCAACTCAAGAATGTCTACAGGTAGAACAAAACCCACCAAGTTGAAATCAAAAAATTGAAGGCAGAGTTACAGCCTTTCAGAGAAGAAGTGGAAAAGAGAAACTTACACATGTTGTCAAAGGTGGCTACTAGAAGAAGCTCCAGAACAAAAATATAAAGACAAAGGATCTTCCAAAACCAACATCATTTTTGTATAAGTTTTTTGTTACATGCTTTTACAACATTTAATGATGGTTATGAGTTTTGAGCTAGACTTAGCATTTTTTGTGATTTTCTCCAAGGATATATCAGATAATGAGTATGTTGCATGTCTGGACTCCTGGTAGAATTTTTAAGGTCTTGAATCTTTTGAAAAAATCAAAAAGTGTTGCTATAGGAAAGTTCGCAGCGCCTAAACTCACTGGCGCTGCAAACTGGTAATTTAGGACAATTTGTAAGAAATTAGCACACAACATATTCCTTGTTTTGATCATAAATTTTGAATCATGATCTAGGTTCCTCTGAAATTGGGTGTGGAGGAAAAACATGATGATTTTGACTTGCTGACAAAATATCAGCCCGACCCATTTCGTATTTTTGGAGAAAATATAAAAACATCACCTACAGGAAAGTTTGAAGCGCATGTTGTCAAAGGCATTGCGAACTCTAACAATCTGAAAAATCTGAGCTATGGCAGGGCTGCTAGCTATCAAGGAAGGTTCGAATGGTTTCCTAGGAGTTAGTTGGACATGAGGGACAATTGTTCCATCTCCAGATCAAGTAGTATGACCTATTTCAAAAGGCATTTATCACAATAGACAAGATCCCAAAAAATAGGAATTTGTTATGTTTTTGTTGGAATCTTTTGTAACAGACTCCTAAATGGAGGAGTATCTTATATATCTCCTTGGATTAGACCTATTTAGGGTAGATAGAGATCATTCACTATATATGAAATGGATTTAAATAAGGAAAGGGTTGGATTCATGATCCAAGAGAGGAGAGAGTTGGAGGAGCAGTTTAGCTGCTCATTTGTAAGCCTGAGGGCCTGTTGTAATTAGCATTTCTACCATTAAAGATTCATGAAAAAAAAATTATCATCTTTTTTTCTTTGCTTTTCCATTTCTTTGTTATCGTATTTATTGAATATATTGTAGGTTTTGAGGATCAAAGGTTGCCTTTGATTAATGGATCCCTAAGCAGCAAAGGATCTGTTGTAGATGGATTGTTAATCATTGTTTTTGTTCAAATGTTTTTCAATCTATTCTGCAGAGAGTATCTTTGTTTAGTAGACATTCTTCTTTTTTTCATTTTCCTTTCTTCTAATCATCATCATATAAGTTATTAACCTGATATTTAGCTTGATTTCCTTCAATCTACAAAGTGGTTTTGACTCCACGCCCAATGGTAGATCACTGATCTACAATGAGATTGTTTCCCTATTTCTTGTTCTTTCTTGTTGATCCACCCAATTTTGTTTTTATTTCTGGCCAAATTGGAAACTAGTTGGGAACGTACTCACGTTACACATTGTCGTGTTATCCAACTACTACCACTATGACCTCCAAGTGTGTCCACGATGCCCCATACGTGACACACAAGATAAGTCATGGGGAGTTGAAATCGAAACCTCATGGAACTTCATATCACAGAACTACCCCCCGGGGGGCTTAAAACTTTTGGAGGACATGGGGGTGGGCTTTGATCCACTTATGTGTGCATGGGTCATGATATTATTTAATATAATATCTCTAGGTGCAACCACACATTGGACCACTACCTCAAGGTTCCCCCATGGGTCCAGGTTAGGTCCTCACGGGAATTGAACCTTTCCCAACTGTGAAAAACTCCTTACTTTTCACCATTGGATCCAACCCCTTTGGGCATAAAAATTTGAAGGATATGGGGGTGGGCTTTGATCCACTTAGGTGTGCATGGGTCATGATGTCATTTAATATAGTATCTTTGGGTGCAACCACACATTCAAGCACTACCTCAAGGTGCCCCCATGGCTTCAGGTTAGGCCCTCACAAGAGTTGAACCTTGCCCAATGGTGAAAAACTCCTCGTTTCCCACCATTGGATCCAACCCCTTTGGGCCTGATACACCTAATTTAAATTGATTTAATTTTTCAAATTATGATGGGTATTAGGCTTGTTCTTAAAGCAGTCTAAGAACAACTTCTAGTGCTAACAGGTACATTATTTTCGTTGTAGACTATTTTACTAAATGGACCAAGATGATGCCTACATATAACAATACCAGGAAAACTGCAGTTATTTTCATTTTTAATCACATTATTACTTGATTTGGTGTGCCTCAAACCATTGTCATTGATCATGGCACTCATTTTTGCAATTATATGATGTCATAATTAACTGCCAAGTTGGGTTTATGACATGAAAACTCAACTCCTTACTATCCACAGGCCAATGGCCAAGTCGAAGCTACCAACAAAGTTTTGTCAACTATGCTTCGTAGGATGGTAGGGATTCACAGATCAAATTGGCATACAATGATATTTTTGACATTATGAGCATATCAAAATTTGGTTAAAACAACAACGGGTTTTACGCCATTTCAGTTGGTGTATGGTTTAGAGGTCGTGTTGTCGATTGAATGCAAAATACCATCTTTGAAACTAGTCATCGAATTGATTCCTAATACCTCAATCGAGGAAGAACGTCTTTTACATTTGACACAATTAGATTAAACTCGTCATGATGTCACCCTGGCTAATGAAACACATAAAAAATGTTTCAAATCTCAATATGATAAAACCATTAGACCTCGTCTGTTTTCGGAAGGTGACTTGGTCCTAATATATGACCAGGATTGTGAAAACTTAGAAGCTAGAAAATTCGAGCCCATGTGGCATGGCCCTTATATTGTTAAATGTGTGTTAGAAAAAGGGGCTTATGGGATGGTAGATTATGATGGAGTTTCTTTGGGTGAACCCGGAGAAGGGATTTCCCTTAAAAAGTACTATGATTAGAGTTATTCTACATAAGTGCTTTGTAAATATTGTAACATACTTTAGTGTGCTTTTGTTACCTTTTTCATTGATTTATGCCTACTTCTTAACTTACATTGTGCTTGATTTGCATATGTCAACGTCCCCTCTACCTTATGTTGGCTTTGTTGATGGTGCTAGCCACAGTACCCAGAACCTTGCATCTGCTGCATGGGAAATCTACACTCCCACTAATGAGTTGATAAGTCTACACGGTATATGCCTTGGACATGGAACTATTAATATTGCAGAATATAGCGCAGTCATTGAAATATTAACCGAAGCCATTTCACATGGTATTCACAGCTTAGTTGTCTAAATTGACTCTCAACTCGTGGTACTACAATTAAGTAACATTTATTCTATCTGAAGTCCTACTCTTTTACAGGTATATTTAAGGGTTCACCTCTTGGAACGAGAATTTGATTATTTAGAATTTCAACATATTCCAAGAAGTCTAAATACATTGACAGATGCTTTAGTTAATCATGTGTTAGATAGACATTTTCAATATCTGTAAAGATAACATACACACTTTGCACTAAATAAAACAAAAGTAGAAATCGCTTTATATTAAGGTTCCAAAAATTTTACAAAATGTGTTGAGACAACACCAAGCCTATGGATTTCATATCAATACATGTCGATGGTCAAAAAGACTAAAAGAAATCCTAAACATGGTGCTCATGATAGCACACTACTTCCTGAGATACCCTCCAGAGAAGACGAGTTATATGTCTAGAAACCCCTGTTGTGTTCCATTGGTACCAACACGATAGGTCATCAATGTAAACGTCTAGAATGCCCATAGCCAGTCCCTCGAGGTTATGCTATATATCCTCGATCTCCTCTTTTTTCTCATGGTTCTGAGCCACCATAGCACCTATCTTGCCCCGCCTCTATATTATAGAAGCCCCATACGGTCTAGATGTTCCAATATATGCATGTTGAAATCCAAATTAGTCTCAATACACCCAAAAAATAAAATAAATAAAAATTTAAAAATGGTTTCTTTTTTACCTGCGTCATTCCACTGATACCCCACTGGAAGGATTAGATCTATATCTCCTTGGAAATATATTCCTTCATAGGCATATTCCACTACCATGATTATTTTTTTCTTTATCCATTTGAAGAAATTCTCATCATAGGAGACTATGGGACCTCCACAATGGTGTGTCATCAATTCCACCCACCTCTTCATTCGAGGCTCTCATGGGTTGGGGTATTCGTCTAACACCATAGACTTTAAGCTCAAAAGTGGAACTCTTTCTAGGAATAAAGAGACTAATATTGACATGTAACCAAATTTATTCAGTCGACTGGTCTGGCACTTTGTCAACTGATATTTCATGCTTTAGAGTAGTCCCTCGCACCAATTAAACATTGTTGGATCCATACAATCTACTTCATATTTCATCTAAGAATTGGTGGCTAAATGAGGAGCTTCACTTCCATAAACTTGAGTAATGGTGAATAAAATGGTTCTTAAGGAGAGGTCTCTCACATTTTTAATCGGAATCTTCCCACTACATTTCCTTATCCCAGCAATGCAATGTTGTGAAATATAATTCTTAGTCTTTTCGCCACCTCCCTTGAATCCATATAACGATATTCTCTCTCCTCACTTTGAGAGCTCGGTCAAAAAATAGATGTTTTCGATTTCCAAATCCAAATCGTGGACACCAACCTTGAACACTTGTTCATCAGGTTCCCACATATTCACCAAGAACTCTAAAAAATTAACTTGATCCCTCATGTCGTGGATTTTGAAAAATTTCTCCAATCCAGACATTTGGAGAGCTAATATAGTATGTGGGTCATTAACGACAATTTGATCTTCTAATTCATGCTCTCTTTCCCTCCATTCCAACATTTTAACTGGTCAAAAGTCTACAAACAACCAAGAAATAATTTATTTATTAGCCAAGAACCAAGATTTTCAAGCATCACTTCTCAAAATCCAAGAGAAATTTGGGTTTCCAGGTGTCGCACTCTCAGTATTATACACAAAGCGACAGTGTTGCAGTTCCTGATTAGGAAAGACTGCGACACTCTAGGGTGTTGTAGTTCCCAATATGGGCATCCTGTGACACCCAGGAGGTGCATTTTAGGGCTTCCCCACAAGATCAAAATCACTCAAAACAACTTGAAATGATAGGAAATGACCATCAAATGAAATAGGTACTCGCCAGACATGGTGGGGGGAAATTGGAAAAGGGAAATTATATGAAATCTTTATTAATCTATGGTATCCATCACTCTTGAACATGACACCCTTTCACTCCTTGTGCCAGGTTTGGGAAATCCATTTCTCTCTTGTTGATCATAGTCCTCCATGAGTCTACACTTTGGTTTGTGATTCTCTTTTGAGTCAACTCTACCAAGAAAATTTTCTTGTCATCCATATGTTCAAGAAAAGTCTAGTTGAAAAGAAACCTTTTGCAATGTCGGTCATCCCTGAGTTAGTCATACAACAATCCATGCTATATCTAATTCAAATATTTGCACCTATTTTGTGCCGTTGATGGGGGATACATCAAGGCCCTCCTGTGATGAACCACTTCCTATCAACTTTAGCAGATTATCTAGGAATACGGTTTAGAAAATATATAGTACCTTGGAACTCGCATGCCTCAATGGTAAGTTTCATCACCTTCGATGATATTTTTTCATCAATGACCTTCGATCGAATGATTCTATGGGTGTTTGACTTCAGCTCATTTATCCACACTCAGCAGAATGTACTTGTGTACCTTAAGGGCCATTGTCATCATTGGTGGTTCCTTTCACATTGTTAACAGTAATCATCATTGACCGGTAATCAGATGGTTTCCACCATGTTCGACTTCAACACCTTTATTCATGTGGTTAGATTCATACTATGGCATAGCAGAAATGAAGATCGTGGATCTTGTCAAACGGATCCAAGTTGCGATGAATTATTTTAAGTATGTATTATTTCATAGATCCACAGTGTATATTTTGAGGCTATGTTCAAACATTTGAGTCTTTATAACATAGATCCATGGTGTATTTTTAGTGGCTATGTTTAGATTTGAAACATTTTGGCATGGATCCATGGTGTAATTTGGTGGCCATGACCTATCATACATGACAGGGATCTTTGCATGTAAATATCTATGCTTGGAGTCATTATATTCTGAGTATGTGAATTCCTACCTCAAAGATGATATTATAATTCCTTGTTTGTTGTTGATAGGTCTCCAACTGATGATTTCTTTGCTTCAATACCCACACGACAAAGTATTTCAGCTATCACCCCTTCTAGCTTCATACTTTGGGGGGAATTATGTTACATGATATTTTGACGCAATTGACAATGTTCACTTATCCTCTATCATCTAGAGCATACAAGCTATGATTGTTGAAGAAGAACCTTACTTTGAGAGAAGGAAAGCATGAAAAAAGGGTTAAACATGTTATTAGGGCCTTTAAAGCCTTAATTTAAGAGAGTTTCATGGCTTTCATCACTGCAGGGTGTGACACCCTCAAGTGTCGCATGTTTCACCACTGTAGGGTGCGATAGTTTCTCAGGTTGCTCCACTGCAGGGTGCGACATTGCTTAAAAGGGGGGGAAACGATGAAATTTGAGAATATTCTATAATAGAAGCTTCAAGGTGAGGTGTTCTCCGATCGGTTTGGATCTCACTCGTACTCCTGATCTAGGGGGATCCTAACCTCTCATCCTAACCTCCTCACCCTTTCATATTCAATCTATAAAAGGAGGCTTCCCTCATGAGGAAAAGTTAATAGAAAATAGTGAATAGTGGATTGAGAATAATGATTGATAGCTTTGTTTCTGGTTTGTTAATAGAGTATTGTTAGTAATTATTTGTCTTTGAAGAATTCAATATTATCTAAAGGAGTCAGTTGATGGTGATGGATTTCTTGGATGCATTGTGGGTATTCAAGCAGTGGACTTGTTGGAAGGAGATTCACAACATCAAGGCAGCTTTGGTTGTAATCCCTTTTCATTATTATTAATTAAATAATATGGTTTATTTCCCACAAAGGTTGTCTATATTTGATTATCTTTGTTTCATTTCTTCTTGATCATTTGCATAGGTTGTATCAAATTATACTTGTTTCTTTCACCTTTGTTGGATTGTGTTTCTTGCAGGTTCTCATACATAAGTCTTATGACAAAGCAGTTGGAAGATACAACTAGCGAGGAAAATCGTCGATTACAAGGTATGAATCCTTTTCTAATTGGTAATTTGATTATATCAACCTAGATAAAGTTCTATGTTATGACTATTTTGTTATAGTCTTGGTTTTCAAGTCTAGGGAGATCAATATGTGTCTGCACAGACCAACTTTTCCGATAATACCAAACTTTTCATAATGAATTCAAACATTATCAACAAACTTAACATGTCAATACTCATGGCCACATCTACACAATCCATCTTTGCATTGACTCTGGAATACCACATACCCATGTCATGTATTCCAACATGGTGAGTTGGAAGGTCTAGCCAATGCCTAAAAACATCATCCAAACTCTTGTCAGTTACTTGTTCAATATTTTGGATACCTTCCTCTTCAACCCATACACAACACCAGGAATATAATCCTCTAGTGCTCTTCAATGTCGGTAAAGAGGTTGCAGTCCAAACATTGATTATAACTAGGAAGACCAATTGAGAATTTGTATAACGCTATGGCCCTTCCATATCCAACCACATCATGGTCTCATGCATGGATATCTCTACTAGCAACCATTGTTATAGCAAGAATATATCTCCTGACTTGACTTAGTTATGATCTCATAACCCATAATAGCATAATATGGCATCAAATTTCATATAATTGTATACAAACATTACACAACATGTGTCCATTCAAGGCCCTCTACCTTTACACATCAATTCAAAATTGAAATTTAATTGAGGGAAATATTACCTCAATTCCCTTAAGCATTTATGCATCATAAGAACAACATGCTTACATGCATGGTTGTTATTACAATACTTGATGTTACCTTATCAATTCATATTTTGTAGAAGCTCACAGGCTCCCTTTACCAACCCCTTTATCAACATTCCCATCATCCTCCTTTGTCTTCATATGGATGGATTTCATATTTAGCATCAACATCATTTTCAACCATGCTATAAACATTTTTCCTATCTACACAATTCATCATTAGTCATATTCAATTATCATAATATCATTATTTCACATATAACAGTAGACTATTCTCAGTCTACAAGCATGCCACAAACATTTCCAGGCATGTACACATGCACAAATGCACATCAATATACATTAAGCATTCAATCTCATCATCCCCACTTCATGAACATGCATTCTATATTTATTGTATACATCATGCATCACTTCTATCATACACTCTAATGATATTTATTTCAGCTTTATTTTTATTTTTTTTGTTGTAGATGGTTTTCCTTGAATCCCTCTAGATCCCTGCACCCCTATGCATTGTCATTATACTCATCTATGCTCCACTTCTCTCTCGGTATTAACCTTTTCCATCCAAGTTTCACTTGGACACTTGCACTTCCAACCAATATTCCTTATTGGCCACTACCTTCACTTGGGAAATCATGTTCCAACCTTGCATTGTTGAAACCTTCCAACACATTGGAATGATGTACTTTATATTATTCCATCACCCCGATACTAGAGTATTTTCAAACCATATGAACCATCAACATTATGGCATCCATTGCCATTATCTCTAGTTATCCACTGGCTTTCTCTCTTTTTTAAACACTTTTCTTTTCTCCATTAAGTAATTTCCTATGAAGCCATGTACTTTCCACTCATGAACAATATGATTCCTTGAATTCTTTGTACCTATACTTTGCTTCCACCACACACTCT
>WSFP011582955.1:0-10440 GCA_009831015.1 Picea engelmannii | reverse complement strand
AGAAAATCAAGGTATTTGGTGATTCTGAAATTATCATAAGACAGGTAAGGAACACCATCCATTGTCTTTCAAGTCATTTGAAGAATTATAAATTATAGGTTTGGTAACTAATCAAATCCTTTGTTGCATTCAATATTAGTTTTGTACCTTGTTCGCTGAACTGTGACACTGCTTTTCTAGCCAATGTAGCATCCAGATGAATACCCTCAGATGGATTGATTCCTACCACTTTCTATATTGAAATTTTGTATAGGGCTTCAATTCCCAACAAAATCACTAATTGTATATTCTTTGACGATGACAATCGACTTATAAATTTCTTACACCTCAAAGATACTTTCAGAGACTATATTATAGATGAAGTCCAAAATGACCAAATGGTAAATCTAGATACCACTCACCCAAATCAATCAAACATCCCGTCAGTTTTGGCCAACGGTATCCACATAAATGCAATAATATTAGAGAAACTTTATGATCTCCAGGATGATGTTAGAGAAAATTTATTGATGATGTTACTATCTTTTTAAGGGACAAAAATTACCATATAACGCATTTAAATAAAGTATTCAATAGGTGCAAAAGATATGGTATTTGTCTCAACCCTAAGAAAAATGCTAGGGTTCATGGTTTCCAAGCATGGTATGAAAATGGAACCTGAGAGAACTAAAGATATTGCCAATATTCCTCCCTCTCATAACAAAAGATCCATGCAGTCATTGTTGGGAATAATAAATTTTGTGAGACGATTCATCCCCAGATTTTCCAAAACAGTAAAACCCATGCAATACTTGATAAAAAAGAATGTTGAATTCAGATGGGTATATAAAGAAAAAGAACATTTCAATAAGATCAAAGAAGACATAGGGAAAGCTCCTGTATTGTTAATCCCATACTTCATTCAAGAGTTCATCCTCTACACCTTTTCTTTTGACATCACATTTGTAGTTTTTTTAAGCAGAAGAACAGGAAGGAGATGAATTCCCCATGGATTTTATGAGTTATGGCTTACAACGAGAAGAACAAAGCTACCCATAGGTGGAAAAGAAAGCCTATGTTGTATTCAAAACTATCAAACACTACATGCCATTCTTTCTCAACTATAAGACTAAAGTTATTGTTCCTGTTGGTCCTAAAGTCTGCACCTGACTGCTAAGGGGCAGAGCTAGGCCACCTCAAGTTTAAAATGGTTGGTTTTTTTATTTTCTTGGTCAGTTAGAGGGTTGGTTTTACCAAGAAAAGTGCATGGTTGGGTTGGAAAAATGATATGGATGAGGGTTCTCCTTGGATGGTGGTAGACAAATGACAGACAAGTGAGATAATAGAGATATAAAAAGAGGGAAACAACAAACCACTCAATGAATAATCTGCTGCAAGAAGTTTAATACTTAAAATATCATTTCAAGACATTAAACAAGTATCAAAAACACAATTACTCCCACAAGTTGCAATGGAAACAAATATTCACCAAATAATTTGTTGTTTCACAGGTTGCATATTAGTAAATACAAGTTATACTATAGTTGAAGGAAATGAAATGTACTTCGCACAAATAAAAAAATTGCATTCAAGATAAGATAAAAACACATGCAGATTTGGACAAAAACACTACCATCAAGAGTATATTCACCAGGTAGAGAGATTTAATCCATGCATAGAACATGTTCAACTAGTTTGATGTATTAATATTCTTTTCCCAAAAACCGAACCCTCAAAACATACAAAAATCACATATTTATCAAAGTTGCAGAGGCTCTCGTCCATCTGGAACTGAGGCTTAACTCTACACCATCAGTTGTAAAACAATTTATTAACTTAGATAAAACATTGTTGGATTATATTAAGGTATACTTCTAGCTTGAATTAATTAAAAAGGAGTGGTTCTTATCACACATAAAATACCACTTATTATGCCTTAATCTAAAAGAGTCTTGCAATTAAACAACTAAAATCTGCTACTAGCAATAAACTAGATTGATGCATATGCTGGAATAAACTGAACTCTGAAAAAAACTAACTGGGAGTGTATGAATGTTTTTTTATCGAGTACATGTGTACATTTGCGCTGTTGGAGGCCACTGGGAGATAACTGGACGTGTTGGCAGCTTCTTCAAATTATCTCCTTTAGAAAGCAACAAGTCTTCTGGTGCTTCTTCTGGAGTCTTTGATATTTATTTTGCAACTTGGAGTACCGTTTCTCCAATTCCTGATCATGGTGTTGCAAGATATGGACTTGAAACTTCAGTTTATGAACATGTTGGCTATCTTCAAGCTTCTCTATCTTGACCATAACTGGCCTTTTCTTCGTTTGGCGCCATTTAAAGAATACTTTAATGTAGGAAATTTAACGAGGATAAACCACTTCGACAATTCGATGTTCTGGAGCTTTTGAATGAAGTGTATAACTATCTCCCGAATGACCAAACTCGCGAAGTCATTAACCAATGTTTATCACTAAGAAAATTCACTAGAGATTAAGACACTTTAAACATTTAATATTTCATCACTTTGGGGGCTTTGGCTCTTCGACATTTCGACACTTTGGGGAACTACGTTTTCTTTGGATGAAAATATCCCATAGTGACAATCTATGGGGCTCCGCACTTCGGGGCTTCGGGAAATTGTGTTTGGTTTGGACTAAAATCTCCCAGAGTGACAGTCTATGAGAGTGACATGGTAGGATGTTGTCACAATTGATGATGTGTCATAAAAATGAGATTTAATCATGTCACCTAGAATAGGGAATATGACGTAACCAAAGTTCTTGAAATGAGTGCCACATGTCATTTGAAATCAATTGATAGGTGGCCTATGACACATCAACTGAAAAAGTGTTTATGAAAAAGGGGCTCCAATAGTTCGGCCCTTTGGATCTCCGACACTTCAGGAAACTCTGTTTTCTTAGGATTGAAATCTCCCAGATGACTGAACTCATGAAGTGACGTGGAATCTACTTCGACAATTCGGTGCTCTGGCACTTCGGGGCTCCGGGCTTCGGGAAAATGTGTTTTCTAAGGATTTAAATCTCCTGGAGTGATATCCTTTGGGAATATAACACTTTGACACTTCAGGGATCTGGGCTTCAGGAAACTGTGTTTTCTCAGGATTGAAATCTCCCGGAGTGATATGGAAACCACTTCATCAAATCGACATTCGAGGAATTTTAGGATTGAAAAAGTAACAATCTTGGATGCCCAAATGCCGAAGTCCTAGACTAAAACTACATATTTCTTTGTGGTTTAAACCCCTCGTGATTTTGAAACTCCAAATGCACGAGAGTCATTGATATTAATTGACTTTTAGGTCTCAACCGTCAAAATTTTTAATATGTTTGTTGCTCACAATCTAAGCCCGAAATCCACTGCTCTAGATTGCTGCATCTTTCTTTTTGTATGTTTCCTGTGCATATGAAGGACTTGGTCGACCTGCTGTATGCTTAATCAATGGTAAACATGATGACATATTTTTCAAACTCAAACCAAAACATGTAATCACCTTTCAATAAAGCAATACAATGATGCAAAGAAAGTAAAGACCGGTAAAGACCATTGACATTGAGTCATTAAATCATGGAGAATAATCTTAGAAAACAAAAAACAAAAATCAGACCTTTGATGGATGTATAAGGTAAAGGAGGGAAATGGAAGGGGTGTAGACCTATGTTACAACATTGGCTCCAACTGGGGATAACACTTCCTTGCAAGGTTCTAAAAATTGTAGATCAGGTTCCTTACCTCTCGAAACCTCGCTCCCACTTCTATCGACTTAACTTTGTTTCTATCTTTCAGCCAAGTGTATCTGTCATTGTCCCTCAGCCATACATCTCTATAATTTAAAACTGAAGCTAACCTGAGTGCCTTTGTTGGGTATGGAGTCTTTATTCACACACAAACTAACTAATCAAATGCAAATGAAAAAATAAAGAAGCTATGGTACAAGAGGGACCTTCCCTCAGTATTTCAAGAAAAATAGTGTTTCAGGAAGCACCCATTTACTGGGTCTCCAAAAATATTTAGTATCATCCAGATTGGGTAAAACAAATGTATTATTTTCCAGAATCTCAACCACCTTAAAAGGACCAAACCAGAGGTTGTCGAACTTACCATGCTTAGAATTCTCATCCCTTCTGGCATCCCACCTCGAGATCAGGTCGCCTTCTTGAAATATCTCCTTCTTGGTTTTCTTGTCAAAATATGATTTGATATTTCTTCGGTATGCCTCGGTTACCTGATTCAAAGCTTCTCTCTTTTTTTGAACCTCTATAATTTGAAATTTTATCCTCTGGATGTCATTTGGCTCCTCAATTTATTTTTGTAGTAATTTTAGAAATGGAAGACCAAGTTGAGTAGGGAAGACAACATCTATCCCATAGACTAGATGAAATGGTGAGGTTCCTAAAGATTTGTTGGTGTTGATCCTATCAGCCCACAATGCATACTTAAGTTTATAGTCCCAGGATTTCTTGTTTTCAGTCAGCAATTTCTTGATGATTTTGATGAGAGTCTTGTTTGATTACTCGACCAACCCATTCCCCTGAGGATAATAGGGCATGGAATGTGTTATGGAAATGTTATGGCTTCCATAGAATTCGATCATGGATTTGGAGTTGAATTCTTGGGCATTTCCTGTTATAATCTTTCTAGGGAAACCGAACCTGGAAAAGGTATTGGTTTCCAAAAAATTCATAATCGCCTTGTTAGTAGCATTCCTGGTGGGCACATTCCTGATCCATTTGGTAAAGTATTTAGTGGCAGTGAGGATACACATTTTCTGCCCACTGGAGGGTGGAATTATCTCACCTAATACCCATTGCTGAAAGGGGCCATTGGTAGTGATAGGTTTTAGGGGCAATGAGAGTAATTTTTGTTTTCCTGCAAAATTTTGGCATTCATTGCATGCCCTTACTGTGGTGAATACATCATAGAAAAGGGTGGACCAATAGTACCCTTCCCTTAGGATCTTGAGGGTTGTAGCTTTCCAATGTTGGTGTCCTCCACAAACTCCCCTGTGCATATCTGTTGTGACTTGTTTAGATTCATTTTCATCAAAAAATTTTAATAGGATGCCAACAAGATCTCTCCAATACAAGTTCTGATTTAAAATGCAGAATTTGATAGATTTTAATTTGAGATACCCGACCCTTGTCTTTTTCTAATTTGGTGGACATTCTAGGTTCTACAAAAAGTAAATAACATCTTTGTACCAAGGTGAAGAAGAGTAATTTTTAGACACCTACATGTTGCCTTGTCTAGGCTATGTCATGGGTGCATCATATTGGGTGAAGGTCTGATGCAAGTCCAACACCTTATAGTTTGATTCCAATAGAAACTTGGAAAGTCCCTGTCCCTTAATAAGCTTGGTGGGTTTTATGTGTAGGTCATACTCCAATAGTTTGAAAATCCACTTCCTCTTTTACCTTCACTGTCTGGTCGGACCAGAATCTCTTTGACACTACTGCTAGGAACATAGGTTGTTATGCTAGATTGTAACACATACACCCTGAAGTCCTTTAAATCTTTGACCAATCCATATGATTATTTTTCTAATATGTCATACTTCATCTCAACATCTCAGAGGGATTTTCTAAAAAAGGCTATGGGATATTCATGCCCTTCTTCATTATTGTGCAGTAGCACACCAACAATGGTTTCCTCAAAATTGAAAGAGAAGATAAAGAATTTTTTGTCATAGTCAAGGCTGATCAATACACGAGCTTCAACCAAAGCTTGTTTGATCCTTTGGAATGCTGATTTTTCCTCCCATGACCACTTGATAACAACATATTTCTTCAAAATGTTGGTGATAGGCCTTATGATTTCAGTAAAGTTTGGCACAAAGTGCCTTAAAAAATTTACTATGCCTATAAAAGACTGAATAGAATTCTTATTTCCAGGGATTTCAATTTCCCGAATGGAATCCACTCTCTTAGGGTCTATTTTTATACCTCCTACTGACATGATTTGATCTAGGAGTTTACCTTTTGGCATAGCAAATTGGGACTTCCTGGGATTCAAAGAAATCCCATACCTTTTTCATTTTTGTAAGTTGTAAATGCTCATCATTTGATTTGAAGAAAATGGTGATGTCATCGAAATATATAACCATAAATTTGTATTTCCCCCTTGCAAAAGCTATGTCCATGGCCCTCTGAAAGGTGGCCCTTGCATTCATCATCCCAAAGGGAATTTTGTCGTACACAAATGTTCCCCAAGGGGTGGTGAATGGTGTTTTTTATTTGTCTTCTTCACATAATTTTATCTGGTTATAACTAGAGTACCCATCCAACAAATAAATCATGTGGGAACCTACTACCCTTTGCAAAATATGGTCCATCTTGGGCAAGGAGAATTTGTATTTTAGGGAACACTTGTTGAGATTTCATAAATCCACACATAAGCATATTTCCCCACTCTTTTTCCTCACGAGCACCAAGTTGGACACCCAATATGAGTACCTCAAGGGCACAATGATCCTGGAATCAAGCATTATTTTCAACTTTTTTTCAATTATGGACTTCAACATTGGATTAAATTGCGTAATCTTATGTCTGAATGGATTAGAACCAACCTTCATAGGGATTTTGTGTTGGATGATGTTAGTGTCAAATGTCTTCAAATATTCATACGACCATGCAAAATATCAACAAAATATTTCATGAGGTTGACATACTTGTGTTTTTGTTCTGGAGGTAGTTCCTTGGACAATTTGACAATTTTGGGATTTTCAATAGTCCCAATGTTGTAGTCCATCACTTCCTCTTCTTGATTTTTGATGGCATATTCTCTGGAGACATCATGACTATCAAATAAATTTTCCAGTGGAACTAGACCCCTAGGGATGTGGTTTGTTTTAAGTTCCACAATGTTGTGGCAAAAGAATTTGTTCAACAGATGAGATGTTTGCTGATAAGATGATTCATCATCTTCACCCTCTTGATCTATTGATATACTGGAGAATTCTTCAATGGTCTGTAGAAATATGTTTAGCTCCAAATCATCGCTAAAGACTTGCTAGTGCTTTATGTTGTCTGGTATGGCTGTCCTATGTCTGAATTTCACCTGATACTTGATATTTGGATCAATGGGAGGTACGAAGGTGTTGGTCGCTAAGGCCAAAGAATATTCTAATTTTCCTATCTAAGAATGAAGGAGATATTAAATGTCAGAAAGAAGTTGTCAACCAGGTCCCACACCTCATTCCTGTATTGCTTGAGCCTTGGTTGCTTAGCTTGATAGATGTTTTTTACTTGATTGATGATTAACTCAGAATCACCAAAAACTTCCAAACTGTCAATGGCCATATCTTTTGCAGCCCTCAATCCAAGCACCAGAGCTTCATACTCATCTATATTGTTAGTAGTCTCGAATTATATCTTATAAGAGAGAAATATAACCTCCTGTGCAGGGGAAATGAAGACTATACCAGCCCCAAAACCTTCCTTTGATAAAGAGACATTGAAATAAATCCTCCACACTTTGTTCAATTGATCTGTCAGTGACTGAATTTTTCATTTTCTGACTGTAATTATCTAGTTCCTCATTATTTAAATGAAAAACAGATGACTCGATCTCATCCTCAACAACATAAAATGGATGATTGCTTCGATTATGATGATCATTGATGATATATGCCAATATGACCTCACTGTGTAGCCTCCTGTGTTCTCCCCTGAAAGAAGGGATGGTGTCATATGTGAGGTCCATTTGTAATGATCCCCCAACCTTCTTGGCCCATGTCCTAGACAAAAGTATACCAAACTTGGGGGGAATGTCAGCCACAAAGATGTCCATCTCTACAAGATTCATGGGTATTTGTGCCAAATAAACCACCATATATTTTATTAATCCCAAACATTTAATTTTTTTGGAGTCAAAGGAGTAAATGTATTGGTAGGGCTTGGTGATCTCCAGACCTAGTTCTTCCATAAAAAACTTAGGTATGCCAATGTGTGAGGCACCTGAGTCTATGAGAAAATTATGTAGGATCTTGTCATGGACATTTAAAGATATATAGAAAGGTGGAGAAGCATCAGAGCCATCCTCAATGTGTGGTCCCACAGTAATGGTTGGGTTTTCATCCTGTAGACTAATCACATCAAAAGTTACAACAGAAGTAGGTGGCTACAAAACCTTCATAATGGATTTTTTGAAAGGCTCATTTTTCAAACATTCTGACAGAGGTACATGGATCTTGATCTTGCTCAACTCATTCTCTAGGATAAAATATGTTGGTGGCCTATCAACTTCCCTTACTTTAGGGACAACAGGTTTAAATGGAGGAGGCTTGGATTTGGCTTGGGAGGGGACTCTATTTTTATGTTCTGATTAGAGGTGGTGGCTTTAGGAGTTCCTGTTCTAGGCCTCAAGTCATATTTCTTTTGGGGTTGGCCTTGAATAAATTCCTCTTCCCCTATCTCAATATCAGACTGATTTGATAGTTGTGCAACCTCATAATCTTGTTGCATTAAGTGACTGGTGTAAAAATATGGTTCAATGAAAATTACAACAACATCATCCACAACATCACTATCTACATCAATATCCTCAATTTGATTTTTTTGGAAAGGAGGTACTACTCTTTGATAATCAACATTCCTCCTCTCTCTCTGCATATTCCAAGGGACATCATTTGGCCTCCTAAACTGGTTTGGATTTTGGTTCCCAACCCCTTGAAAAGATGTGTTTGGTTGTTTATATTATCATTTCATCTTAGCTATTTTAGATGTCAAATAATTCAAAATTTTGGTCATTTCATCAATTTTAGGATCAGATGTGGTTGGGCTAGAGGAGACAGGGGAATCCTCTCTCTATTTCTTCTTATCTTTATTAGATCTAGTCTTTAACCTATTTGATGCCAATATGTTGGATTCAACCTCAATGGATGCTTCTTGCATGGAAAACAAGGTGGTGGATCTTCTCTCCCTCAATAGAAGGGAGAAATCTTCATCAAATGCATTGGCATAAGTGATCTTGGTAGAGGATTCAATTGGTTTGATCTCACCTGGGATTCTACCATACATCTTATTTAATCTCTTGGTGAAGTCTAAAATAGACTCACCATTATTTCTCTTAAGGGTCCCAAACTCAGTGATGTAATATAGATAATCTCATCTATCTCCCCATTGCTTTATGAATGCTTCATCTAGCACATCAATATCTGTAATGGAGGATGGAGGGAGATCGTGAAACTATTTCCTTACTTCTCCATCCAAGATATGTACAAACAAACTCATCCACACATATGGATAGTCAATGTTGAAGTTGTTTGCAAAGTTGTAGAAGGATATCATATGTTCCTCATATATGACACCCCCTTCCCCATTATATATTGGTGAATATTTAATGTAATTTTTGACTAGGAGTGCATGTAAGCCTACAGGAAAAACGAGGGGTGCATATCTGGCAACAATTATGGAATCCATATTTTTAACAACCATTGTTTGGGAAATAGGAATCTGAGGATTGATTGGAGATGCAGGGGTGGATGCTGGAGTGGATGGTGAAGTAGAGACAGAAGTTGAAGGTATCTAAGGTTCCTTGGAATTGTGATTCTTAGGGCTAGAAAATTCAAGTTGCTTTCGATAATGAAGAAAAGTGGATTCTTTGAGTGCAACTTTACCCTTGAGGGATGAGGTATATCTCTGAGATAAGGTGGATTTTCTTAGTTTCCTTTCTGGCTAAGAGACTATTGTTTCCTTCTCAGGGTTAGGTTGAGCCTTAGTGGCTTTGATGTGCTCATATTTGGATATCTTGAGTCCTTTTTTGGGAGCCATTATTTCCTTTGTGAATTTTACTCAGTGGAGTCGCCAGGTGAAAGATGGAAGAATGAATGTGTCTGATATTTGTTCACCCTCAAAGGTATGATATGATCATTGTCGTTCTCCCAGGGAAATATATTTCATTACTCTATTCCCAAAAAATGGTGTTATAAGACGTTGGTTCTAAATTCTACACCTAACTGCTAAAGGGAAGAGCTAGGCCACCTCAAGTTTAGAATGGTTGGTTTTTTTATTTTGTTGGTCAATTAGAGGGTTGGTTTTACCAAGAAAAGAGCATGGTTGGGCTGGGAAAATCATATGGATGAGGTTTCTCCTTGACTATTGGAATACAAATGACATACACGTGAGATAATAGAGGTAAAAACAAAGGGAAACAACAAACCACTCAATGAATAATCTGTTGCAAGAAGTTTAATACTTAAAATATCATTTCAAGACATTAAACATGTATCAAATACAAAATTACTCCCATAGGTTGTAATGGTAAAAGATATTCACCAAATAATTTGTTGTTTCACAGGTTGCATGTTAGTAAATACAAGTTATACAATAGATGAAGGAAATGAAATGTACTTCACACAAATAAAAAAACTGCATTCAAGATAAGACAAAAACACATGCATATTTGGACAAAAACATTGTCATAAAGACTATATTCACCA
>WSFP011582952.1:0-10440 GCA_009831015.1 Picea engelmannii | reverse complement strand
ATTAATCATCATCATCATCATCATATTTGTTTTAATTCAATTGAGTTTAACTTTTTGATATTTATATTTTTATTATATTTAATATGGAATTTAACTTATTTTTATATAATTTTAGTGGGCTTAATGGTTAAGAATATGTGTTTCCTTGTAAGTGGACATTTCACTCATCATCAAAGAGTGCTAAAAGTTGAGAATAAATAGGAAAAGAGAATGAAATAGCTCTTAACGCTCTAACCAAGAATAAAAAAATTAGAGGGGGATAAATTAATGTTTAAGCCCATATATATATATATATATATATATATATATATATATATATATATATATATATATAGTAACTAGGGGAATGTAACAATGACAGTATCGTACTCGTGTGACACGGGGTCGAATCCTATCGGCTGCCTTATAACCCCTAGGGAGAATTGCACCGGAAAATCACACTTCCATTTACACGACACTTGCCAATCAATCTACACCCTTGCGAGCTAAATTAAAAACTTATTATTTATACTATTTAATTATTATTATTTGTAATACTTAATATACCAAATTTAATATTAAAATGAATAAATTTTGAAGAAACATACAAACTATAATTTTCATTTTGAAATAAAAAACGGTTTTTATTTTTTTTAAACAAAGTAAAAGAATTAAAAGGAGATAAATTAATATTTAAACCCTTAAATTAAATTAAAAACTTATTATTTGTACCATTTAATTATTATTATTATTTGTAATATTTAATATATTACAAATTTAATATTAAAATGATTAAATTTTGAAGACATATACAAAATGTAATTTTCATTGAGGTTGAAATAAAAACATTTTTTCTTCAACATTATAGCATGAACTTAATATATATCTATTATAGAAAGTATCAACATTATAGCATGAACTTAATATATATTTGTTAAGTTATATATAATAAAATGATTAAATTTTGAAGACACATACAAAATGTAATGTAATTTTTCTTTTACTATTGCTAGCATATCCTCCTCTTGTTGTTCTTTTATATAAAAAATTATGAGGTTCAAGGCTCTTTTGTTACACTCATGGTCCAATTTGATTAGCTTATTCATTTCCTCTTTGTAGGTTTGATATCCAATTTGTTTTCCATATTACCGAGGATCAAATTGTTGGTTAGTTTTTCTTCTAGCTCTTTAATCCTATCTCTCAAGTTGTGAAGTGTGAAGTGTGAGGATTTGTGGAGTGTTGGAGAGTCTCGATTGAAGAAAATCTTGTTTTTTCTCGGTGCCGGAGCTACGATCGACCATTTTGCTCACCGTTCGAACCAGGTAGGTGTTCATCCTGTACTCTTTCAATTGCATGGTTTCAAGTTGATTTTGATGGCATAATTAATTTAGAACACAAAGCCCTAGGTCGTCCATTTTGAACCAAATCGGCCTCCTTTTAAAAGTCAATGAAATGGGGGGATTCTTTTGCAAAAATGTATTGGGGAAGGGTTGTTAGGATGTCTACACCTTTGTAGTTGATTAGACCAACCATTTTAGCAAAAGAAACTCATGGAAATTCCCCTCAAAGGGCCCACGCACCCCCTCAAATCGTTTTTCATTTTTACCATGCTTTAATCATTGTTTGGTAAATATTAAAGCGTGTGGTGGTTAAAAAGGATGATTGGTTTCTTTTAGATGTCATGGGCATTTGATTTTATGTTTTAAAATGATTTTGAAAATTGCTGAAATCACAAAAACGTGGGGAATAATGCAAATTTTGATTTTTTGTTTTGCAGGTGTATTCGACAATCATGATTGAATGGAAAGAGAGGGAACACGAGATGGATGATCTAGCCGCTCTACGGAATCCCCATACACGGGCCGCTTTGCGGGCCTGTGGCTTGCTCAAGTTTTTCAAATTGCAAAAAATGAAAAGAGAGATTCTACTGCTAGAGCACATGATTGGCCTTTGGGATGTTACGGAATAGGGATTCCGTAATGGTACACATTTCCTAACCATTGAGTTGGAAGATGTGTACTTTCTGACCGGCCTCTCGAAAAGAGGGGTCCCCATAGCTTTCACAGGGCAGAGGGCATTACCTGAGCAGGTGGACGTGTATCTGGCACGTCACTGTGTTCCGAGAGCGAGATTGGTAGGGGGCAGGATCCCTATCAAGGATATACGAGATCTGCCTCTCCGATCGATATTGTTTTCTATCACGAGTGTGACTGGTAGCACTAGTGCTCATTTGGCCTCGAGATCACAGGTGGCCTACGGTGTTTAGTGTTTAGAGCCAACACTGTTCAATTGGAGTGCGGCGTTCCTTCAGAATGTGAAGGAGCAGATCTCGCGATGCAGGAATGGTCAGAAACAGTTCGGTTATGGCTCGTTCTTAGTCTCATTTTTCTTGGAGCGCATCCCTCAGATGCAGCCTCAGATTGCACTGGCAGTACGACCAGTGGACGAGCCTCGTATGGAGAGATGGACTAGTCTGTCCCCAAGACTAGTCTCGGAGTCAAAGTTTCAATTTACTGGTGACTTCTTCGCCTGGTTGAGACGGCAGTACCTCTGGATAGAGGACTTCCCCTACTCTGACATAGACTTCCGTGGGAGTATGGACTTGATTTTGCCTGCGGGAGAAGATTGGGATGAGTTAGGTAAGAGACTAAGCCATTCCTTGTCAAGTTTTGTTTTTTAAGTTTTTGATGTATATGTATTTTTTTGGGTATGTAAGAGAGTTTTAACAGATGTTCTGTTTTCAACATGCAGACAAGGGAGCAGTGCACCCAGTGGATATACCAGTGACAGGACATCGTGGCGGCGCCCCAGTTGTAGCAGACCTGGCAGTACCAGTGGTGGGCCTACGGGAGGTTGAGAGGAACCTCCAAGGCCTTACTATGGGCATCCCTCCTCTACGGAGGGGGGATGTGCCTTTGCATCTACAGTGGCACACTGTAGGGTTGCCAGAGAATATCAATTCTCTGTTGAGGCGTGTAGTACGTGCAGTATTATGTTACTCACAGCATAATGTGGCGCGGGGAGATTAGAGTCTTCCCGTTGATCATGTTTTTGTACACCTTGTCAGGCGATGTTGTATGGGCGGATGGACCCAATATATATATATACAGTTTTGAGTTTTTATGATGCCGATGATTTGTACATGATGATGTCTGTGGTGTGTTTCAATTTACATGTAATGTACAGTTTTTTGCTTTCCTTGAATTTTACCTGTGGGTTAAATACCGATCCATGATATAATTAGCTAACGAATCTGAAACACTATTAAGTTCTCTAGGGATGTGTCTATATTCAATGTAATCGAACATTCGTTCAAGACGGTGAACTTGCAGGTGTAGACGTAGCAGGATAGGACTACGGATAGCGTAGATGCGGTTGAGTTGATAAACCACGAGTTGGGAGTCTAAGTAAACAATGATACGAGAGATACCTAGGGAGGAGGCTTGGGTCAACAATCCAATGACAGCGTGATATTCTACCATATTGTTGGTTGATGGTCCTAAACAGATGCCTCCTGAACTCACCACCTCGTCAAACTGATAAATAACCCATGCCGCCGAGGCAATGTTCCGGGTATGTCGGCTAGCGCCATCCGCGAACCCACAAAAGATAGGAAAGGCAGACGTCATCTGCGCATGAAAAACACAGGCACAGTCATGAGTGGAAATAGTAAAGACTCGAGCACGTGAAAGAAAAGACACACCAAACTAAAATACAATAATGTACAAGGTACAAATGCTAGGTGATCTAGGCATAGTACTTCTTAAGGTAAAGCCCGTTTCGGGGCTCTCCCAGGGAAATTCCATCATGGTCTACTAGTTCATAAGCACCTCTGTGTAAAACAACTTCACGATGTAAGGACCGTGCCACATAGGTTCTAACTTTCCTGTTCCCAATTTATCGTGTGCTTGGTCATAAATGAGGACTAAGTCTCCTTCTGCAAAGGTTCGAGGTTGGACGGATTTGTCATATTGACTCTTAATTCGTTTCTGATGTGCCTCATTAACGAGAGCAGCATCACGGCGTGTTTCGTCCAGCTTGGATAGATACAAGAATCATTCTTCTTTCGCAAAAGTATGGGGCAGGAGTTCTACTTTCAATTTGAGTGATGGAATTTCACACTCGATTGGTAGGACGGCCTCAATTCCATAGACCAACTGGAAAGGAGTGAATCCAGTTGATGTTTTCACAGATGTACGATAGGCCCAGAGAGCGGAAAACAGTTGTAAATGCCATGATGTCTTGTTTTCCCCTACCATGCATTGGATCATGGTTTTTAGGACTTTGTTGATAGCTTCTACTTGCCCATTTGCTTGGGGGTAGTAAGGGGATGAGTTTTCATGGCGAAAACCCAATTTGACATGTAACTCGCTCATCATCTAGTTTTTGAAGTGTGCACCATGGTCGGTGACAATGGCATGTGGTATACCAAAACGAGTAATGATGTGGTTGAAGAGGAAAAGAGTTGCGGTACGGCCATCATTCAGGAAGGTAGGCATAGCCTCAGCCCATTTTGTGAAATAGTCGACGACGATGATGATGTAACCGTGCCCCCCGGCTGAGGTAGGCTTACATTGCATGAAATCGATACCCCATTCGGAGAAGGGGCTGATGGCAATGATGGGGTGTAGCGCAGTGAGGTGGGTGCATGCCTTCTTGTTAAAGATTTGGCAGGGTGGGCATTTCTTGACGGCCTCGATGCAGTCTTTGAAAATCGAGGGCCAAAAGTAGCCGGCACGTAAGATTTTTTGGGCTGTGGCCATACCAAAAAGATGACCGCCACAAGCGCCAAGGTGACAATCGTTCAAAATGCGTTCAGCCTCTTCGTGAGTCAGGCATCACCGAAGAATGGTGTCAATACCACGACGATACAAAGTGTCGCCGAGGATGAGATAACGACGAGAGTGGTGACGGATGCGTCAACGCTCTTCGCGAGAGATGTTGGGCTGAAAACGTTGAGTTTGAAGGTAGAGGAGAATGTCTCCGTACCAAGGATCAGAAGTGCGGATGAGGAAGAGAGATTCATCGGGGAGAGAATCTTTGGGTTCAATGTTTTCATCGGCACAAGGAAGAGCACAGATGAGCTCGACAAACACCAGGGATTTTTTGGCTTTAGCCTTCGCAAACTCGAGATCGAATTTTTGGAGAATAACGATCCATTTTGAATATTTTCCCCCAAGTACTTGACGTGTCAAGACGTGGTACATGGGGTTAGAGTCTACGATTACCGTGGTGGTGCATAATAGGATGTAGTGGCAGAATCTTTGGACAGCAATGTCGGCTGCCATGGCCAGTTTCTCAACATGCGAATATCTGAGTTCGGGTTTGGATAGACTCTTGCTCAGATAATAAATCACATGTTCTTCGCCATTAGAGTCCTCTTGGACTAACACCATCGCAATGGTGGAAGTAGAAGCGGCCAAGTAAAGGATATAATCCTTTGTATAATCGGGAGGATGTAACAAAGGAGCGTGGGTCAAAGAGTGCTTGAGAGCATCGAATGACCATTGGGCAGTGTCATCCCAGATGAAAGGGACGTTCTTTTGCAGGAGCCGCATGAATCCCTTAGTAATCTTGGCGTAATTGCAGATGAAACGGCGAAGAAAGTTTGCTTTGCCTTGCAAACTTTGAAGTTGGGTTAAGTTGGTGGGTGGGGGTAAGGCTAGAATGGCCTTGATCTTTAAGGGATCCACCTTGATCCCATATTTGGAGACGATGAAACCGAGGAGTCTGCCAGATTCGACAACGAAAATGCATTTATGCGGGTTCAGACGAATACGATAGAATCGACATCGAAGAAAAATTGCCCGCAAGTGACCGACGTGATCGGGTCGGTTGGATGAATGGGCGGGTAAATCATCGAGGTAAGTTTCTGCGATATGTTTGATGTCATGGAAAGCGTAGGACATGGCTCGTTGGAAAGTAGCACCAGCATTTTTAAGGCCAAAAAATAGCTTTCGGTAGGCGAAAGTTCCCCAAGGGCAGATGAAGGTTGTCTTATGTTGGTTAGCAGGTAAGATTTCAATCTGGTTGTATCCAGAAAATCCATCCATGAAAGAGAAGATTACGCTTCCCGCGCAATTATCGATGATTTGATCGATGAAAGGTGTAGGGTAATTGTCCTTGGGACAAGCTTTGTTGAGATCACGATAATCTATGCAAACACGGATGGTCCCTTGTTTTTTAGCAACCGGAACGAGGTTGGAGACCCATTCCGTCAAAGGGACAGGGTAGATGAAACCAGATTTTAGAAGTTTTTCAACTTCTGCCTTTATAGCTGCCAATTTCTTGGGGTGAACCGGGCAGAGTTTCTGTCGAACCGGTTTTGCGTCAGGGTAGGTTTTGATTTCGTGTATGACGATCGAAGGATCGATCCCTGGCATTTCCTCGTAACTCCATGCGAAGACATCGCGGAATTCCTTGAACAAAGCGGTGTAAGAAACCACTTCGTCGGGCGTGCAATTAGCACCAAGATTAATGTTTTCCACGACACCTTCTTTGACTGAAATGTCAATTGTGATTGTAGTAGAGATGTTACCCATGTTCCCCTCAGAGAAAGTATCTTGAGTGAGGATAGGGGATTGTGGAGCATCGGTAACATCAGGGGGGAAGACAGATCGGATGTCTTGCACTTCTTCCAATGGTGGAAGAAAAGAGGATCTATGGTGGTTGTCATCCCAGGGAAAATCGTCAATGTTCAACATTTCCATAATAGATTCATCCGAACGAAAAATCTGGGAAATGTAATCGACGGTGGATGATAGGGAATCTAACCACGAGGGCACCGAATAAGTATCGGGTGCCAATAAATGTGAAGTGTTTGAAGAGGGAGAGGCAGATTGAATGGCTACGTATGCGGCCTCGGCTGGGCTCAGTGGCATCGTGTCTTCGAGCGCATCGAATTCCAAAGGACTAGGCACAACCCAAGGATCAGATGATTCCAAGGATTGATAAGGCATAGTCGAGATCATATTGACGACCACAAGATGATGTGCGGTGGGTGGAAGTGGTGTAGGGAAAGTACCCATGAGGCTAGAATCTTTCAATAAGCCAACACCAACGCTTTCATACGTAACCAGGTGGTCTCCCAGAAAAGGAATGTTGTTGGTAGCGGGGATGCGAGCGTCGGGTGTGCAAAAATCGAGATGATCGACGGTAACAATTTTTCCTTGATGGGGGAATTGTACACATCGAAACACTGATGAGGCGACGACGGTCATCACATAAAACCAACTTCTTCTGAGTAATAGATTGTAATCGAGGGGAGCATCGACCACCTCGACATCAATGGTAACAGTTTTGCCACCCAATTGGACGGCAAGGGATTGTAGTAATCCGTGAGGATGGAAACCTCGTCCATCGAAGGCGCGTAACATCGTAGGGGATTTATTAAGGGCAGGTTATTTCAAACCTTTCCAACAGGCTAGATACATGACACAAGTAGAGGCTCCCTCATCCAGGATAGTTCGATGAATTTGTTGGTTATGAACAACAACGTCGATTTGGAAAGCTAGCTGGTGGGAGAGTCACGGTTGATAATCGTCCAGATTAAATGTGATGTAGTTTGATGACTCGGGATCGAAAGCACCGATGGCATCTAAGAGCGTCCTACGTTGATTTGGACAGTGTTGTAGAACTTCCAACGCGGACATGGCACACGGGGCTTGGGCCAAATCTTCTACAATATTGTAATTTTGGGCAGCCCGTGAATTAGGATTGAAAGTGGATTTCCGGATGGTACTCTTAGGAGGGCGTAGGATGGAGTCAAAAGATGGTTTTCGATCTGAAGTGGCCCGGATGGGGGGCTAACAAACGGAGGATTAACAGAGGATGGTAAAGGATCTGGCGAAGAACCATTAGCAGTCTTCGGCTTATCAGGTTTAACTGGCGTGTCATATGTCGCAGAACGAGTGGTTAGATTAACCCCATTGAACATGTAAATGTGTGCGCTTGTCGAGGCTTCATCGTGGGGTTGGTTGGAGTTGCCCCCCGGCGTGGGGGTTTGTGCAACCAACGATTGTTGCTGCGGAAAAGGCTAAGTGAGTACAGCGGGTTGCGAATTTCCTTTGAAAAGTTTGGCCACTTCATCGCGATGTGGGCAATCTCGAGTGTAGTGATCGTCACCACAAATGAGACATGGGAATTTCAGTTTTCGCTGTGGTGGTTTTCCGGCAGCAGGGGTTTGTGGTTGGGTTTTGGTTTGATCGTTATTATTGTTCTTCTTTGTTTTGTTCTCGCTTTCTTCTTGCCCCCGAGTTGTTGTGAAGGTGTTGATTGGACCACATTCACATCAGAGACTTGAGTTTGTGGGGGGGGGGGTAGAAGAGGGTGCATTCGTACTGGGAGTAGCTGTTGAGGCAGGCCGCTGAATCATTCCAGTGGACTGGGTGGTAGATTGAGTTTTGATAGAGCCAATAACTCCATCCACATGCGAAGCAGTCGATGGTTTGGATGGATCGTTAGTGGCACGGGTAGCGTTCGGTATCAACTCATACAAAGTACCGGATTGTGAATAGACTAAGTCTAGGTACTGGGCTCAGGCGATGGTTTCTTCCTCGGTAACTACGCCACCCATGGCAACATCACGAGCAATCTGGGGTAAAAGTGATTTCGTGAACCATTCTGCTAATAATTGGTTGGGGATGACCGCTTTAATTAGCCTTCGTCGTCGTCTCCATTCATGGATATGATCGGAGATGTGTATGGAAGTTGTCTGACGAAGAGAGGTTAATAGTTCAGTACCCGTCTCGTATCGGATGGGCAGTTGGAAATGTGTGAGGAAGGACATAGCGAGGGAGTTGAAATCGTGAAAGGATGTGCGTGGTAATTCAATATACCATTTCGTGGCGGAACCCGTAAGTGTTCGCTGGAAAAGACGCAACCGAATTGAATCGTCCATGAGGGAGTTTGATGAACACCACAAATGGAAGGTCATTATGTAGTTGTTTGGGTCTTCTCCTGACTTTCCGTCGAATTTCGGGATATCAGAGGGCAGTTTTGCTGGAATGGCTAGCCAAACCGTGGAATGATGAATGGGATCATTCGTTAACCGAGACAAATCTGGAAGATCTAGGGTAGCCAGAAAAGGTAGTTGCCGGTTAACCTATGGGTAATGCTGGTGTGGCAGAGGGACACCAGTGGGGCCCAGTACTGGGTTATGTGGATAATTATAACTCGTGGGTCCTCTCATGTTGGGTTGGTTTTGACCAAGGTACATAGGATTTGAGGTGTTTTGAGAAGTGTTTGTGAGCGGAGGATAACTGGATGGGTTTTGTGGATTATATGTTGGGTTGGGCATTTGTCCATGAGGGGGTTGTTGCGAAGTCTGAACGTTTTGCCCCGTGGAGGCATGTGGATTTCCTTGAAAAGGGACGCTCCAGGGATTAGGTGCAACGGGCACATTTTGTCCCACAGATGTATGTGGGTTTCCCTGAAAAGGGATGCCCCACAGATTGGGCGCGACGGACACGTTTTGTCCATGATGGTGGACTCCGACTTGAGGTTGCCCCCCAGCATGAGGGTGCCCCCCGAATGGAATTTGTCCTCCGGTGGGAGGATGCCCCCCAGCTTGAGGTAGAGTTCCCGGGATTTGAGGGCCAGACGTGAAAGATTGACCAGTATTGTTGATCAGGTTAGGTCCACCAAGGACAGTCCCTCCGGGTTGTTGGATAGGTATGGAACTTCCCGGTACAATTTGAGTAGTGGTTTGGGCAGTGGTGATAGCAGATGCATTCAGTGCCCTAAATCCAAAAGGGATATTAGGTCTTGGTGTTACAGGTGTGCCAATCGGGGCTTGGCTAACTACCACATTACCGGTAGGGATAGTCGGAATGTGCGGGGTCAATGTTGAATGGGCCATCTGGAGAGGAATTGTAGACCTTGGGCCAACAAACGGTGCGTTCGGACCAACGGGTGGTGTGACTATAAAAGTGGTGGCACCGGTAAAATGATTTGGTGGTACGGTGTAGGAAGAAGATGCGTCGGCACCTTCTCCTGTTCCATATAGATTTTGCACCAAGCGTGGTGGACTTCTAACAACGTCTGCAGTCCAAAAAGGGTCATTGGCTAAAGGGTTTTGAGGAGAACTGGCTGGAATGTCAGCAGGGTTTATGACAGTAAATTCTCCAGCGGAATTTAGGTGGAGGATCTGTCGTTCGTATCCCTCCGGAATGCGATAAGCTTCCGGAGATTTTGAGACAATTCGAAAGTTCTCCAAAGGAATGGGAACTTCTTCTTGGGAAGTTGTGGTATTTTGAACCTCGCTCTGTTGAGGAGATTGCTCTGTAGAATGAGGGGGGAAGGGGATGTCTCCTTCCATATTTTCTGGAGGGAGTCCCTGTAGCCTCCGCGAGCGTCGTGGAGGGTCGATGTTGGCAGAAAAGAGTCGACGAAAGAAATCTATGGCCAACTAGCGAAAAGAAACAGCACACGCTAAAAAAAAAAAAAAATCTAAGAATCACA